>JAZGTK010017493.1:0-12251 GCA_036877625.1 Ambastaia sidthimunki
TGCAGCAGGTTACTATGCCGTTTCTAGGCTGTTCAGAGTATTTGCAGCAGGTTACTGTGCCGTTTCTAGGCTGTTCAGAGTATTTGCAGCAGGTTACTGTGCTAGGCTCTTCTGGGTGAATGCTAGGGTGTTCTCAAGAGTCTCTTTAATAAGCTGCAATATTTGTAAAGAAAATGTAACACTTCTGGTGACTTAGAGATTTCTTCAAAATCCTGCATCCTATGATCCTGCATCAGTATGAGCAATGGCTGCTTTACCAAGCATCACACATATCTTGATGAAGCTTTCTTTGTGTGCTGGTAACAGATAAACGGGCATTTTAGCACCTGCTATCTATTCTGCCGAGTTCACGATTCTCTTCTGGTAATTCAGATGCTCTTTTCTTGATCATTTTACCCCTGAAACCAACTGCTGCTGTCACTGATATCTCCAACGTGACCAGAGATCCTGATGGTACTTACTATGCAAACAGTCAACAAGGCACCGGTTTAAAATCAGACAAGCCTCCAGTCATAACAGAGCTCTTCTCCATCTCTCAACACACTCAATTCCTGTATGGTTATGAACACTAGCACATTATTTTAATACCCAGCGTGAGGAGAGAAATGCCAAATTAAAAGTGAAAGGGCAGTAGTACATATAACCTCAGCAACAATGTATGGACCAGGTTGTCTAATAATGCAGGACTACAAGTGTGTTTATAGAAGTATTTGTAAGAGAGTATCTGGCAACCCTTCTTCCCCAGTGTTGCCCTGTAAGCATCTCATATCTGTTGAAACATTGTTGTTAACTTTCTTATGCGCACTGAAGGGTTCTGAGTGATTGCCTGCAGCTCTTGGAATGCTTAACCACCTCTGTCACACAAACCTCAGAAGACGTATATTTTTAGGACTTCTTTCCCCTCCCAGCCCAACACGCTCCTTCCTCGTCACAGACGCTCACTTTTTTCTCTCTTTAGACTCTCCATTTGTCTAATTCTCTTGCCTCGAGTCTTTCATTTTGTTCTTCCTTTTTCGTCTTACTTTCCACTCGTTATATATAAAGCAAATGGCCACATCTCTGTTGCTGGATTCTCTGCTCTCTGAGACTGCAGAGTGAGACCCCAGTCATTCCAGGTGCCGTTCTCATCTGCTCACACATTGTTACGGGTGTGTGGCAGTGATGTGTGACCTGCAGCTGCAGGACACCTTCATTTCCCCGTTTATGATCAGTACAGGAGAAGAGCAAGTGAAGGAATCATCTCTCTTCTCCTCTTTTATCATATCTGCTGCGTGTACAACAACACTGATAGCTTTGAGTATAGCTTTTACTAAAAACCTTTAATGCCAAACTACCAAATTGGAATAACAGTTGTCAGAAACAGAAGAAAAAATCTGACTTTAATCTAACTCAATCAATTAAAGAAAATCCACTTTCAGTTTTAAAGGGGCATTTCTCTTGCCTTGTTTTTTCACTGAGCTTGTCACAATGCACTCTGGGACTGTACAGTAAACATGCAATGCTGCCTTAGAATTTGGCTAAACAAGTTTCCTAAGAGGAAAATATCAACATGATTGATACCTTAAAACACTCAAAATGAGTCCACCAGACTTGACTTAGTGTTATATATCTACAAGACATAATACTAAACTAATACTCATATTAGACCCAATACTAAACCTAATACTGAAGGAGAAACAATTCCGATTTGAATTCTGGACTGATATTTTGGACTAAAAGCTCTGTTTTGTATTACAGTCTATTGAGTTCTCTGATATCTGTTCAGTGACTGGAGGCAGATATCAAGCTGTCGGCTTCTTTTCTACAGAACAGACAGGGTGTCATATGGAAGTAACAGTACAATACCTACTTCCTGTCTTCCATCTCCTAGCTACTGAGTAGGAATATTCCACTTCAAAACCATAAGTGAAGAAAAGTTCCTTACATTTATCAAAGTTCTTGCGTGGGCCTTAACCTTGACACAGAGGGGGGCTGATGGTGCAGATGGGCCTTTTATTTTGTTGTTGTTTTTGTTATTGCTCCTGTCTCAGCTGAGACCAGTGAAATTAGCAGAAGAATAAATTACATCAATTGTGAATGGAGCAGAAACAGCTGGGGCAAGAAAACAATGAAACAGCCACAGACATACAAACAGGGGGTCCATAAAAACAAGCTCCCCGGGCTTTTTTCATTAAGCGAGGCATGGGCAGTCAGCATTGAGAACGTGTCTCTGATCAGCAGACTTCTTGAATCTTTTTCCCGTACAGGCCTCAGCTATAGAAGCTGCTTTTAAAAGAACAGGCTGAACTGGAACAGAACATCCCTATAGACAATCAGTGCAGCCTTACTGTCAGTGCAGGTGTGCAGCTAATAACAGGCTTGTTAGGTTAACACCTGTGCTTGTATTCCACACACCCAAATCATTCACCTGCGTTTAGCACTTTTTTAATTTCATTGTGCAGTCACAATGTGCTCTTCCAGTCACTAAAAAAACTAAATCACAAATGGGAACATGTATTTCTCTGAGGCAGCAATGAGAATAGACTCAGTTACCACTGATTGAGAAACTACTATGCCTAAGGTTTGTGTGTTTATAACACTACTGAACACAGGTGCACCGCAGGGAGCTCAGCCCACCCCCACCTTCAAACAGAGATAGAAACAGAAAACATTATTATTGATTTCATAAATCCTAATGCAAGAAAGATCCATTAGTCTTCAATTATGCATTCAGTGCATGTCATCAGTGGTTCTCTGTGTGTATTGTAGCATTTCATTAAACCAGAAACTAACAGCATCTCATTTACTGCAACACACAAAGAATCTTTGTTACTCTGTGTCATTTTCTTGTAATTCAAGTGTTACATACGATTATTGATCTTATAGGAACATCAGGACTGAGCCAATCAGAATATACAGTGCCCTCCATACATATTAGGACAGTAAAGAAAAACTCTCTGTTTGCTGTGGAGCCAGGAAATCTTTTATGATTAAAATATGAATATGGGACAAATATACAGAAAGTCTCATTCCTGGACATTTTTTTACTGCTTTTCTGTCTATCAGCTCCCTTGTCTTCATCATGTCTTATGTGTATTCAACAGCAAACAGCTAATAGAGCAATTGTTCTGTACTGTCCCAATACTTATGGAGGGCACCGTATATTAAATTTAGATTTCTATCAGTGCACATCCCATGTCCCTAGAACAGGTTTATTGTTTGCACTGCATTCAGATCTATCCCCCAGACAGCCCTCTACAAAATGGTGAACATCACATGGGCAAAAACATGTGATCAGATGTGTAATGTGTGATTTTGGAACATTTTTGTGCGAATCACATGTAAATTACCATGGAAACCAAAGGAATTTCACATGGCAGAACCCCCCCATGTGAAATTCCTGCCCCCTCACATGACAGGAATTTCACATGGCAGAACACAGGTGAAATTCATGTGTTTTCTGTTTTGATGTCCATCAGCTATTTAACCCCACTGAATAATACAGAGGGATATAGGCAGAGCAAACAACCAATTGTCCCCAGTATTTGGTTCAGTAAACACACACACACACACACACACACACACACATAATCCTGTCTACAAAGGCCCCAAACAAAAAACAGAGCATCATTCTGTATGTATGTACTACCAGTCAAAAGTTTGGAAACACTTGACTGAAATGTTTCTTATAATCCTAAAAATCTTTTCATATAAAGCTGTTTGTTTACATTTTTGAAATTATTATTGTAGAGTAAAATATAATTGTACCAACATATTAATTTCTGTTTTTCAGACTGGTTTGGACCAAATAATGAAGAACAAGCAGCCAATAAGGGCGTAGTATAGAGGGGAACTCCTTCAAAACTCTTTGAAAGTTTCAAGATAATAACTTATAAAACTGGGTAATAAAACGTCAAGAAAACATTTTTGTAAATTCTAGGAAAAGGGTGACTACATTGAATATGCTAGTAAAGTGAAGTGAAAGTGAGATGTTTTTGTCAGTTATGGTTACCCATACCCGAAACGTGACCTCTGCATTTAACCCATTACTGGTGAGGAGTGAACACACACTGCAAGTCATGAACACACACACACTGGAGCAGTGGGCAGCTATCCCTGCAGTGTCCGGAAAGCAATCGGGGGTTAGGTGTCTTGCTCAAGGGCACTTCAGTTGCTACCTGCCAGCACTGGAACCGAACCAGCAACCTACTGATTACAAGCCCAACTCACTAAACAGTAGACCACAACTGCTTCCACAATATATATATGTATGTATGTATGTATGTATGTATGTATGTATAATTAAGACATTTAATTGCCCAAGATGGCCTTGGTACCTTGCTGTAAAATTAAAACTCATGCATTTAAATATGCTTTTAGCCTTGACTGGCTTTATTTTTATTTGGGGCCATTGTGTTACTTCTGCAAGAGCTAGTGTTTGTTTGCCTTTACTTATAAATGCTGTCTTAGTTTTCTTATTTTCCTCAAGTGTACAAGTCACTTTTGGTCCATTAGATTCTAATTAGTTCAAGCCCAACAGGCAGAGATGGGAAGAGAGAAAGAGAGAGAAAGAAAGAGAGGGAGAGTAAGAGAGAAAGATAGACTTAAAAAGAGATAGAGAGAGTGGGAGAGTAACGGAGATTGAATTGAGAGATACTGCATCTCAGAAATCTAAAGGCTCAATCCCTAAAGGCTAAAAAAAACCCTGGAAATAAATGAAATGACAGGAGAACAGGAAGTAAGGGGTTAGGGCGTCTGGTGAGGTTTTGCAAAAGACATCTTGTGGATGAATGTCTCTGATCCCTTACTGATCTCCTTGTTGAGTGTCCGGGTCTGCTGCTTCCATCCATCAGTCATCACACAGTCTGGAAATCTGATGCCTCAATGAGTGTGTTAGTGTGACATCATTTTTAAAACTCTAAGACATGAATGCTTCTAAACAGTCAAACATGAAATTATTGTTCCCCTTCCAGTTATTTCGGATATTTTAAAAACTTTTCTATCACCCCAAGTCTATGCTGTCTAGTTAGTTACATTTAGCTAACGTAACAGCTAAAAAGATAATACTAGAAAATGTGGAGTCAGAATTATTGTTTACTGTTGCTTTTCCAATTATTGTGTTTTACTGTTTTTTTCCAAATGTTGTATTTGATCAATTTATTGTTGTCCGTCTCTCTATAGCAGGAACTTTATTTCATTTGTATCGTGAGGCATGATTAACCATGTAGAAACATTTAACTGCTCCTAAAGTTTCAAATGAGCAGCGTGTCAACACAAGGACTAAACACACCGCATGTGCTCTGAGACATTCATAATAATTACTTTCAGCACATCATTCTACAATATACTAAAAAAGTCATACAGGTTTAAAATGACACAAGGGTGAGTAAATGATGGAAATTTTTGGGTAAACTATTCCTTTTACCATTCATATAATGTTGTACTAATATTAGACATATTACGAAAATGGCTAAGTGTGCTTGTAGGGAATGTTATGTTCAAAATGTTGATCTTCTTCTGACATTCTTGGCCCCTGCTGTAATTATTCTGTGCGCATCACAAAGAAAGAACTTAAAGTGGACCTTCTGAAAATAATAAAGACACTAGCAAAATAGTACTGTCAACAAACAGAGGTCTACCATAAGCCAAAAATAATAATAAATAGAGAGAGAGAACACAGCCAACATAGCTTGGTTGCCTTTGCTTGTACCATTTAAACGGTCTCAAATCATTTTGTTGCTGCTAGTTTGTTTTCTGTCTACACTCTTGTAGCATTGCTAAGATGTCAATGCTTTTGTTGGAGAGACAGGTGACAGTATGCTTTCAGAGTGACAGATGACCAGTGACGTGATAAATGAGTGGATTTAATGTTATGAGGGACTAAAGAAACTTTTGAATTGTCTCTTGCTCACATACAGGTAGCTTCACCTGAGCACAGTTTTCATTTTAATTACTTTGGGTTTAAAATTGAACCAGGTTGACCTTGGATAAAATACACAGGACCATTAGGTTGGTGGTGATACATGTTGTTGTGTGCACACCATACATTCTGCTGATGATTTTCAGCCCCTAAACACCCTTTGTTCTATTCAACTGGTGGAGCCTCCGATGTCTTTATGAGTATAGAACCACCTCAAGAAGCACTGCAGACATGTCAGCAACATCTAGATAACATGATTTAACCTTAACATTATCTAGAAGATGAGGTTTGATTTGTTCAAAGTCAGACTAGACGTAGATGAGTGGTTCTCATCTGAAGGGCCAGGGATTCAGTACAGGGCCTTCAGTGAACTTCAAGGGGATGAAAGGGAAAAATGCATAAAGAAAAAAATGGTAGTTCTTTAAAAAAGTATATATACAAACATGAGACATTCATCATATTTCTTACACTGGAGAATGAAACAAGAACTTTACATGGACCAGAAGCTCTCTTCACTCTTTTCACTGCAACAAACAACCTTGGCTAAGAAAACCAACAGCTTTTTAGTTCATCCTCGTACTCATCGTCAACAGATCCAAAACATTTGTATCGGCAACCACTGTGTTGGATTTACCCTTTAAAGACGCTCATGTTTTCTTTAGAAAGTTGGCCTTTCTAATAATAATGGCCTTTCTCATTTTGTTAAAAACAAAATGTGGTTACTACAAAACAACTCCTGAGATTAATCACAATCAATTATTTTAATGCATTAATGCCACAAGTTAATAAACCTTTTTAAAAACAAGTACCTTCTTCATCATAGCCATAGAACTACCAGTCTGTCTACTGTCAAACAGAAGATACCTTAAAGTACCAAAGGTTAAGAACTACTGATGTAAGAGCTGTGACAGGATATGGTAACAAGATTTGTAATTAGGACCTTCTCGTTCGCTTGTCTTCGGCTTAAAATATCTTTTGCTATTAGAATTTATGGGAGAGCTCAGAAAGCCATGCTGAGCGCTCCTAAAAACATCTATTAAGCCATGGGTAATTATCTGGATATAAAGACACTGAAAATCAGCCCTGAAATGACTCATTTCATTACCTTCATATCAAATCCACAGTGTAACTCTCCATCTTATTGGCCATATCAAACCCAAACCAAAGAGATGCTGAAATCCTCTGACTGAGCAGGTAGTGTAAAGTACAGCACTAATACTTGAAGGAAAATCTGTTTTTTGCAAATCTGTGTTGGAGCCCCAGCTTAAAGCTAAAGCAGAAGTGACAGCACCTCATTGGTTGGTGATGACAGATTTCCTCTCTGGGTATGATCATCTGTCCACACCTTCAGAGTGTGGCTTCATCTCCTCATACAAGGTGACTGGAGAGACCGCTAAACATTACTGACAATCTGAAGGGACGCTCACAACACAGTGGCACCACATCAATGAAAGCCAGTAAACTTTTGTTTCATGTGATTTAGTGCGTTTGGTAATTTCAAAATAAAGCAGTGCAGATTCTTTCTACAGTGGCGCAGTGTTCCCTGTGTGGCAGCCAGCAGAGTTCACTCCACTCAACTCCCGAGGATCTGCAAACAAATGAAGGTGAATCACAGGACAGGACAGAGGCTGCATGTTTCAGAAGATCTACAGCGTTCTGCAGCTTTGTTTGTGTGTGAGAGAAAGAGAGAGAAATTGAGCAAATAAGCCAAAACATAAGAGATCTTTCTGCTGGGCTACTCTGGACCAACAAGTTTTAAAACTGTAAAACAGTGACTAGCTATAAATTAAATTATTTCTAGCTAGTTGGATTAGGAATCTTGAGCATTTGATACACAGGGATCGAGAAAGACACACCTTTTCAGCAAACACTTGACAGTCCACGTTCATAAACACACTATAACTCTACAAAATGGTATTTCCTGTTGGGTGGTTTCAGCTACATCACAGCAGAATGGTTAGAAGAAAAAGCACTGCACATTGTTATATAGACAGCGTCATATAGAAACATTGTCAGAGAGACAGTGAGCCCAGCTCACGAGGAAGCTCTTCATTAGCGGTTTTTCTCAAATGTCTGACCAAGCTTGAAGTAAAGACATGATTCCTCTCTTAATTATGATACCCCCTGTGGTTGTTAACATGGTTGATTTAAATTATATGACGATATCAGCAGCTGTAAACCCTAAAATAAATGAATGAAATGAAAATCATACAGCACAAGGCAACATCTATTCAAGCACTGCTGTTACAGCATTGTCAGTTTCAGCTTTAATAAACACGCCCCCAGCCTTTTTACCGGCCGCCTGATACATATAAGAGACTACATACTTATCAGACTGCAAAGAGGCTACACAGCAGAAATGTTTATGTGCTAGCTGCTGTGCTAGCTGCTGTGTTCGGTTAGCGCGGGATCTTTGCAGGACTATGCGGTGCTATTAAATTGAGTCCGAATTCAGAGTAAAATTAACGTGACACTGTCACAACTTGTGCAACAAACCTCTCTGTCAAGACGCCACATTAGCTGCACTTGCTGTATCATTTCAGGTGCTCATTCTGCTACAAGCATCAAAGAGGAGAAAAAAAGTGATCAGACAAACTTCATACAAAAGAGCATTTATCTGTCCCGACGGGCAATCAGAAAAGACATAATGACATAATGGAGTCGGAACTTCCTCGTTAGCTGGGTGTTCCTATAGCTCAACTGGTAGAGCATTGCGTTAGTAGCACAAAGGTTGTGGGTTCGATCCCAGGGAACACAAGTACAGTACAGTATAAAAATGTATCCCTTGAATTCACTGTAAGCTGCTTTGGATAAAAGCATCTGCCAAATGAATAAATGTAAATGTAATGCATAAATAAATGCAGAGAGGGACTGAAAACATCAGGAGATAATAAAGAGCATTGCACTCTACAACCTGTGCAGCTGGACAAAAAATGATGAGTGACACTCATAGCAACAATATGTTGTTACATGAAAATGAAACTGATTCTGCCTTCATCATTTCCTTTTCATATGCCCTTTATTTATAGATTGCATTGTTTTATCCTTGCCCCTTTAATATAGAATTTCATAAAAAATATTATTTAATTTTAAACTATAACAATCTAAACAAAAAGCCAGCAGAAACAGTCTGAATATTTATTGTGTTAAAATGATTTAAACCTGTAAGAAAGTTTTTCAAAAATTGGTGTACTTTTAGGAAGAATTACAAGAAGAACAAGACAACGTTAGGAGTTTAGAAAAACTGTTTTTCCACCTGCCTCTTTCAGTGATGCTACTGTTCACCTTCTGGTCTAATACAAGCAGAGCAACAGCCGTGTGACTCTAATCAAATGCAATGAATCACCTGCTAAGAGAAAGAGTCCCTAGTCAAGAAGGCACAGCAATGCCTCCACTTCCTTCGCAGGATGAGGAGAGCTGACCTCCCCAGATCTGTTCAGGACTTATACCCGTCCCGCTGCTGCAAGAGAGCCACCAATATCATCAAAGACCCCACCCATTTGTAAAGGCTTTGTATAATGTAGGCAATCTTCTATAAATGACAATCTGTTTTAAAGTGTTCTTCTTTCTCTTGCAGGTTGAGTGATTTCTCCAACACAGACCTTCAGAATAAACATAACAGTCATGCTGCTATTTTTGCACCTGCACTTTACTCTATTGCACCTTTTTACCATTGCACCCCAGTAATACACCTCAAACTGACTTCACTTCAAGCACACTGTGCAAAATGTCTGTTTGTATATCTTGTGCTTATTGCTTATTTGATAGATGTCTGTTATATGTTGTTGTGTTATATTAATAGCTGCACATTTGGAGTTTGGGGAAACGCAGTTTCGTTCCTCTGTGTAATTACTTACTCTGTGTAATCACTTTCACTTTGTGTGTCCAGAGATGTCTGTATAAAGTATGTATGAAAAGCAGATGGGAGGAATGTGTGGTAACCTGCTGATGATAAAGCAGCAATCGTCGCATCTCGTTTCCTGCATTGCTCAACATTTGGACTTCATTAGGAGACAACCAGGAAAGATGGCTGCCATCAACATGCACATGCCAAACTGTTTCATTATAGATGATTTATCACCAAACTGTCATTTGCTAAGCGGTAAACCCTCTTCCTGCCGCGCGCTGAGACCGGCACATGCCTCTAAAAGCTCATTTACATTAAAATGAGAATTGCAGCTAATTCCTTCCATACATTCTGAACTCAGCACGCATTCAAGACGGTCTGAGTGCTTGTACCAGATCAACACAGACTCGCATACAGCAATTTCTTTATTATGAGGGAGTTAATAGATGTTTGATCTCATCAAGATTTCCCATAAAGATTAAAGGTGGATCCAGCACATACGTTAAACTGCTGCCTCTTCACCACTACTGTGAGGAGAAAAACTACAACAACTGAATTAATAGCTTTGCTTATTATATCGTAGGCCTCCTAAACATGTTTTTGAAGAAGTAACGGTACACTTGTTTCACATGCACTGTAGCGACACACAATATTTCATGCTATCTTTCACAGCAATGTGATAAAGGAGGTTTATAATTAGAATTGTTAAGAGGTCACAAGGAGTAATAAATAAATATAACCCCAAACATATGGCACAGTGCCTCAGCATCTTTGTGAACTATTATCAGATTACAGTCCAACACGTACATTATGGTCTAAAATTCTGGTCTCTTAACAGTTACCAGAATATCACCACTAAAGGTCTTGATCTTGAAATAACCTTCCCAGCCTTGTTCAGGATTCAGACACACTCAATCAGGTTAAAGACTCATCTTTTCTTTTTAATCTAACATTCACCTAACATATTTAATCTGCAATAGTTAGCTGACCTGACCAGAACAGAACACAAACACTAACACGTTTATATTTTATTAATTTCTATTCAGTTGTTACACTCTGTGAGCCTCTACACCAATACCAGCCTGTATTGTCTCCATGTCTTGTCCTTGGTTCCAGAGGACATCTAAGACTGACAGCCCCAGCTCTGTTCGACCGGAAGTTCAGCCCTGTCTACCCAATGAAGAGGACATCTGAGGACATCAGAGACCGACAGCCCCAGCTATGTTCTGGCTAATGCCGGTTCTGGCTAATGATTATTCCACCCAATCAAGACCATAGTCTAAAAGCAACAAGATCTGTCATAATCACAACCTGCAACTTTGCTTTCTGATCTATAAGTCATGGGCAGACTCACCATGCCATGCTAATGCCACATCATGCCACACACACCATAACAATACATGAAGTTTGTGCCACACACTAACAGGTCCAAATACTCCCAGAACCCAGTTCATTTAGTCATCCATTTCATTTATTTACTTACTTATCATTCCAGCTATTAATGCCAGTGTATATATTTATGGGACTTTTCTTTAATTCTATTTCCTGACCTTTCCTAACTGAAATTCATTATAGTAACGCTGTCTACTCCAGTAATCTCATCTAATTTCTTCAATTGATCAACTAGTTTGGTCTACAACTTGACTCTGTAAAGCCACCTTGCAACATTGCAAAATTAACTGCTATATAAATAAAACTAACTTGAACTTAAATACACAGTATATATACAAGTATACATATTAGGGTGTTGCTAGGGAGGGTATTTATTCTAGTATGCTATTTTCTAGCTAATCTAGTAAAGTAGATTAACATCAGTGGACATGAAGGTAAAAATGAGAAAAGATCTAACACACATAGCAGGTACCAGACCAGTTAAGGAATAGACAGTTTTACCAGTTACATAAACCTAGCATGAATCTGTGGAGATGTCAAGGAGATATGCTGACATTATTCTATGACTGATCTTGTGACCGATCTTAAATCTTTATTTTGTTTCATTTCAAGGCACTTCTGCATCCTGAATATATCATTCAAATGCATACGGCAGACCTCTCTGTCTGCAATCAACACGTTTTTTTCCAGAAAAGGTCCATTATTTCCCCAGGGACTACACAAATTACCAGTGGGAGCACCACGGCTGCTACCAATCGTAAACTGTTACCAGTCATATCAGAACCAGAGATTGTTGGAGCAATGATGGAAACTGTCTGAGGACTGGATTAGATTAGCACTGGGTGAAAACAGGTGAGGACTGGATTAGATTAGCACTGGGTGAAAACAGGTGAGGACTGGATTAGATTAGCACTGGGTGAAAACAGGTRAGGACTGGATTAGTTTAGCACTGGGTGAAAACAGGTGAGGACTGGATTAGATTAGCACTGGGTGAAAACAGGTGAGGATTGGATTAGATTAGCACTGGGTGAAAACAGGTGAGAACTGGATTAGATTAGCACTGGGTAAAAACAGGTGAGGACTGGATTAGATTAGCACTGGGTGAAAACAGGT
>JAZGTK010017494.1:0-12251 GCA_036877625.1 Ambastaia sidthimunki
AATAAATAAAACAAATAAAGGATATAAAAAAAATTGTTACTCAAGTGTTAGAAAGACACAAAAAATAGGAACAGTGATGTCTAAGATTATAAAGTACAGAATATTTTTTTTTGTTTCATAAATAAATTTGAATAATTACTGAAGAAATACCACAAGCAAAAAAAGAACTGGTATACAATGCAATGTTGTATAACAAACTTAATTTTAATTACAAAAAACACCAACAATTCAGTCAGTTTCTTTTCAGATTTGTTATCAAGGGTTTAGGGCACATACCTCAGTCTGCTCAGCTGCCTCAGTCTCAGCAGACACTGGAGAGTCCACGCTCTTTATTAACAACACAATACACAGAATATAAGCATTGCTACAACTATTTGTAAACAGCGGTAAGAATAATAATGCTTTTTGTCCTGATGGAAGATGATAACTATGATGACAATGACAATGGTGGCGAAGTTGCGATGAAAATGATGACAACAGATTTTAAGCCATTTATGGATGTTGATGCCGAGAGTGATGATGATGTTTCTGATGATGTTTAAAGTTTTACTGTCACTCACAGCAGCTGTTTCTGCGGGGGGGCTTGAAGCAATGATTTCTGCTGGTTGGGTGTCTGTAGGGGGAGTGGTGACGGGGCTCTCGGGGGCCTCAGGTACTGAGACTGGAGGTTCTTCACCTTCTACTCCAGGTACATCAGCCTCTGGGGCCTCAGCCTCAGACTTTATAAACATTTACAAGAAGAAAATAAGAGGGACTGCCAATGACCCCTTCCACAGTGGACCAACAATGAAGTTCATCAAACAAGGACATATGTTTTTAGTAAATTGAACAGAACTGGATGCACTATAAGAAAATGATCAGAATAAAGTTCTAGAACAAATTACGAGAACAAAATGATTTTCATTGAAATTAAAATAAAAATCACATAGCATTTTACTACAAGCGAAAAATGGTGAAAACGCAAAAAAAATAAAATAAAAACCCAAAATAAAAATAACCAAACAATATTACAAATATATTTGTAGTATATTGTCAAATGACACCCATGAAGTATGAAGAACAGTTGTGTTATTTCAGGGATGGTAAAAACCAGTATTGTCATAATCCATCCTTACTATGAAAAGATTGTCAACTCACCATCTTATCAAAGTCGGCTGAAAATGTTGGGGCTGTTGCATCCGTCTAGAGATTAAGAGACAGAAACAGAGAGAATAAGAGACAGAAGATCAGTGAATCAAATATACTTGCTTGTTATCTGATGTGAAACACAAGAAATATTAAATTAATCAGGGAACAGGAATTAGTAGGGATCATAAAGTATTATATTTTTAACACCAGGTTTTGAATATTTATTATACAATTAGTTTAATCACTTGCTAAACAAATTTTTATCATTACTCGTGTTGCATGTTGATATTATAAGGAATAATTTGGAAATACAAATATTTCTAAAAATGGACCAGCTGTCTGAAGAAGTTTAACATTTAATCCTAAACATAATTATCTCCCTTAAAACATTTTTTATTTGTAAAAAATGCCTTCTAAAATGAAACTATGTGTTCCATTTTTACAAATCATTTTCATAAATAACTTTATGATTGATTTAAATGCATGTAAACTTAATATATTTTTGCAAAGTAGACTTGTGCAAATCAAAAGTGACAATTTTTAAGCAACTAACAATACTACAATACCATTATTCTAGCACAATCACGTTTGGCCACATTGCCAGTAATTCATATTGATCTCTATTCTCTAATAATCTCTACTAAAAGGTTAAATTAGACCTTTTCATAATCTCATAGTTACCTTAGAAAATCTGTTAAAAGCCTTGTTGGACACCTAAACCAAATTAAGTAAATTATTTTTTAATTGCATAGGCCTGAGACATTAAAAACGCTACTTAAAACAATTCAAGTCAAAGCAAGCAAAGGAGAAAGAGGAGAAAAGGGCTTGGGGCTGTGGATACTGTGGGAGGGGTTCCAGGGTCCAGGAGGGTTTCTTAGCAGGAAAATGGTACTTCATCTGTGGGCAGGAAAGGTGGGGAGTGTTCTTGCTGTAGTATATTCTACACTAAGCTAGACAGAACGGCAGGAAGTCTAGTACCTCTTCCAGCTCTGTATCTATTTCTTGGTATAACCTTCCGTATCTCCGGTTTGCAATTTCGTCTTCAGACAGGTCTGAGTTTTCAGGCTCTTTATGACCAACTTGGTCCTCTGCAATGGAACTTTCATTTTGCACAGAAGAGGAGGCAAAGGGGTCTTGAGGCTGACTGGCCACACCAGGCCAGCCTGTTGTAAAGGTTCCCTGGCCATCAGAGGAGAAAAAGCCACTGCTATCGCTCACCTCTTGCCAGGAGCCCTTACTGGAGCTCTCCGAGTCAGCAGATGGTGCAGGGAAAGCTGCCCACCCATTGGCATGTCTGCTTTTGTCATCAAATATATCAGAGTCCTTTTCTTCTCCACCTAACTCACTTGTCCCAGCGGTTTCCCAGGAACATGGCCAGTCCTGGTTATTTGCACTGGTAAATGGATCGCTGATGCTGTTGTTGGCAAAAGGATCAGATGTGTTAATGTTAGCAAATAGGTCCTGATTGCTTTCAGTAGCAAAAGGGTCTGATGAGAATTCTGTGGCAAAGGGATCTGCTGCCCACCCTCCTGCCTCGGTCTCTGCAAACGGATCTGAATCAAACCCACTTTTCTCGCTCTCTGTGCCTTCAGTAGCAAAAACCTCACTGGTTGTTGTAGCAAAAGGCTCACTCCTGCAAAATCCACTAGGTTCCTGCTCAGAAGTCTTAAACGAATCTGTCACAGATTCTCCAAATGGATCTTTGCCCAAGCTGGCGAATGGATCGTGATCAGCATCAAATGGGTCGTCCCCTGATGTGGCAAAAGGATCGTTCCCTGCACCAAATGGATCATCCCCTTCATTGCTAAATGGGTCTGAACACTTAGTTAATTCAGGAACATCATGAGATGTATTTGTTTCAGTACAGCCAATGTCATCTGTGCTATGCACAGGGTCTGAAACTGCCTCATCTGAGGTGTTCTGCTCTGAGATACATGCTACTGCTTCATCAGGCTTCACCGTCTCAACAGGCTGATCCCAAGTAGTAGCAAATGCATCACCACCAAACCCAGAGTCATCAGGGGTAATCTGCTCGGGGGCAATGTCGGCTGTGCTCCAGTGTGCAAAACACTCCTGGGTCACTGGTTTGCTATGTTCTGATGCTGCAACTGGGTTATCAGTGCCTGTAGATTCAAGCTCATCATCAGCACTGACCCACCCTCCATTTGGTCCTGGGGCGTCTCCCCATTCTTCAGCTGTCTCATACTCCGACCCTGACCCATCCAGATCAGCCTGGCTAGACAGACCCCATTTGGAACCGCCCCCACCATCCTGAACTTGGTATAGCTCTTGCCCACCTCCCTCTGTGGCATCCTGAATCTCCTGACCAAACTCATTGGTAAATATAATTCCAGGCATGGATTGCAAGCCCCCTGTTTCCTCTGCCCTTTTCTCCTCTGACCCACAAACTGGCTTTTCTTCTGCCCACTCCACTTGACTGGTGGCCCAGTTAGATTGCCCTTCGTCTACCCCCTCTTGCCCCTGTCCTGGAAGCTGCTTGGCCTCGCCACCCCCAACAGAACAATGATCATGGTCTGGGTTTGGCTCAGGATTGTTTTCCGAATCCCAGGCTCTAACCTCATCTGCAGCCACCTCTTCCTGAGGCTGTGGTGCTTCCGCTGCAGGCCAGCCCCCGGCAGGTGGCCAGCCCTGCCCATCCACTGCAGGTTGAACATTTGTAGATTCTTCAGCACCCGTAGCTGCAGAAGAGCCAAAGTCAGCTGCCCAATTTACAGTAAAGCCAGCATCTGCAGCCTAACCAGGAAAGACAAGCGATTAGTGTCAAAACTCCCCAAATCTCCCTGTGACTACAGCACTTACAAACTCAGAAAACATTGACCAAGCATTGACCAAAGCAACTAACATTTTGGAATATTTTGACTAGATTTAAAGAATCTAAAATACATCAATATGTTTGGACTGGGAAACAATGTCACACTAAAGGAATGACCAGCATGTGTTTATGTGTAAATTAATGAGTTCATTTTCTGCAATTAAAATGAAAAACCTTTAGCATTTCTGATTAAATGACCATTTAGCAAGAGATTAACACCTTTATAACTAAAGCCTTAAAAGCTGGTGCTTTATTCTGAATTTTAATTACATTTAGAACTGATATTTTACCCAGACACTCATGACATTACTTACGGGCTGTGCAGGCTCAGCATTTGCCTAGAAATTAACAGAGAGGTTTATGTCAAATTAATGCTTGTTTTAAAAATATAGCGATTCGATTACATTTCACATCAGTGCAAACGTATTGTTTTTAAAGGCTACAAATCTTGGCAATCAGGGCAAGAAAAATCCTGTCACTGTTTAACAAACAGCACTTTTCTTTCCTTTCATCAGAACACATAGATCAAAGAGACAAATAAAGGGCAAATTATGAAATGTTTTTTCATTTTTCCTACGAAGGAAGTAAAACATTTGACAAGCAGACTCACTGTCCAAAGATCCCAAGGCAGTGCCTGTGAAAAAAATTAGTGAGTTAATTTCTCTGTTGTTTAAAGACTGATTAATGTTTTATGATCGGTAACAATAAACTATAAAGATGCTAAGTCATGCAAGTTCAGTTTGATTGTCTCTTAAGTCTTTTACTGCAGGTGTGAATGCGACACAATAAAGTGTAGCGGAGCGTGTAAAAGGGACCTGAGAGGGGGACTGTGTCTGCCCGATAGGTGTATTGGCATCAGGCTTAAATGGATCAAAGTCCAAATCCAGGAGAGATTCTCCAGGTTTCTCGTTTGGCTAAAATGACAACATAAAAGAGATTTACTAATAAAAAAATAAATTAATTTAAATAACTGTGTTCTAATTGAATGTATTCATATTAAATATATTATATAGGCAAATAAAGGTAAAACATTGTATAAGGTCATTTATATTTAACTCATATATTTTACTCATACAGTACACATTACTATAATAGTAAGACTCAAATCAATGTGCACTCACCTGTGGTGAGGTAATACTGATCTCAGGAAAGCCTCCATCGAACAGGTCGATTATTTGTTCCTGCTGCAGCTCTCTGGTTGGAGTGACTTTTGGAGGGGGTGGTTTTGGGGGTCCCATCTTGAGCTGTTGGTGCATCAAAACAGATACAGTGCCACAATAATGATTAATTCATGGAAAAGCATTATAATAATTATGATGCAACACTTCACAAATACAAACAGCCTGACTAATTTGGCTGCTAGAGATATTATTGCCTATTTATATGTACTCCTAAATTTCACAAACCAACAACTGGTCATGATGTATCTACTTCATTCAGTGTACAGTACATCATTAATGACCTACAAACATAAAAAAACTGTTGATGAACATGCAACATGGCCATGTGTGTTATAATAGGCTACTGCCAGTACTAGTTTAGTTCACTTTGTAAATACAAAAGCATGCAGACATCGTGCGATGGTTGCATAGAGATGGATCATACTGATGATTAGGGGTAGCGCACGGACAATTCTTACAAATATCTGATGTGTTTCAGGCCCTACTTGTGAAGGTGATTTGGGTCGAGGTGGGCCTGGGGAGGTGGGCCTCAGTGTGTGGTTGGGGCTGGTAGCCGGACTGCTGTCTGAACTCTCATTGTCAGGAGGGCTGGGAGTCCTGGCTAATCGCAGTGGCCCCGAGTCGCTGTCAACACAAAAAATGACATTAGAACAACACAACATACATTCTTTTATTTTGATAAATCTGTGCACAATCAGAGCGCAGGGCACCCATAACCAAACAGTGCTGAAAATTTGGAAAGTTTTGGTATCACAAAAAGCTGTTGCGTTTTGCAAAGTGTTTTGTAAGTAACAAATTAGTAACATTTTTCATCAGGTCTACAAACTGCACAACTAAAACAATCACCATTTGCTTCAGGCCCTGTGCTGTTAACCTAGAAAAGACCTCTGTACTACAAATCACATTTGTCTATGTGCATAGGATTTTTACTTACTTAAAAGTGTTCTTTCCTTAAATAAATTGTGTTCCTGCCCTAAGAACACTTTCAAGAAAGTAAAACTCTGCTGAGACCCCCTAGTGGGCCCCGGCCCCCTGGCTGAGGAACACTATTCTATGCTATTCCACTTACCGTTTCACTCTGTAACCACAAGTAACAAACAACAAACAGAGTCAAATCATATAAATGTTTGATCTCTAGTATTTACAAAATCACAATTATGCCATGTTTCTATAATATTGTGTCAACATCAACATCACATGCTACAACATTAAGGTTTAGATACAGTTCATCATTATTCCATTATTAGACTTTGGTTTACCTGGGAGCTCCTTGAATTGTGAACATTTTGTCAGAGTGCTGCTCAGCAAGTATATTCATCACTTCATACAGCTTGTGACAGAGCTGGATCCAAAAGAGAGAGAAAATTAGAAACAAATACCTTTGGGAAGAACTCCACTTGTCTTTGGAAGCCATGTGACACTGCATTCAGAACTAAAACATGCTATTGCGACTGCTAAGATTTGCATGCTGTTTTATTGGCACAAACTTGTACTGCATATACATTCACTGTCGTTAATATAAAAATAGGATGTATATCATAATAACTGTCATTGTAATAATTAAAACCACCATTGCAGATAAGTGATGCTCAAATGCTCAGATTAAATAAAGGTTTTCTGGATGAGAAATTATGTTCATTAAGGGAAACTAATCAGCTTTCTGCTCTTTCAATTACTTTACAGCCAGCAGCAGTGTTCACCAATCACTTCACAGCCAACGGCCGTGTTAACCAATCACATCCCAGCCAACAGCAACAAGGGACGGAAGCGGGGAAATTTAATAAGTTCCCTTGAGTTGCAATTATTGTTATCAAAAATTTTTTTTATCTTTTCTTTTCTGATGGCAATGATATAACAAAGGAAAAGCAATTTTCTTGACATAATAACTATTTATGAAAAGGAAATTATAACAGATACTTATTGTAATTTATCAGCCGTGCTGCATAAAGCAGAAGATTATTTTAACATGAAGATGGCTTCTCTGTCCCTCCAAAAGTAAAAACAGAACAAGCATCTACAGTGTCATATATTTAACCTCTGTGCTAATGTCACAAATAGAGAAAAAACGCAGAATTCTGCAGCAGCTTCTGTGTTAAGCAACATTGTATCGCGCCTCTGGCTATTAAAGTCTTTAACAATGCACTGATGCCCACTGAGGGACACATGCTGTGTCTAATAATAAACACAATATATCATGCAGAGTTACAGCTACAATGTTATAACCTTCAGTGTGCACAGAATTTCTGAGGGACAGATGGATTGTCCAAAGAGTGTGTGTTTGCAACCAGGCAAAATTCAGCACCAATACTGTCTTAACACAAAACTGGAAAACTAGCATTTCAAAACAACCTCAGTTAAACCATAAATAACCAGAATAAATGACTGAGCACAGAGCAGTTCCCACCATTTGGCAGTACAGATTATGTGTGCTTATTTTTCTTTCTTATTGCGCCGCATGCCGATCAATTTTCATCCCACACACAAACTGAAAGGCCAGGAAATTTCATAGGAGTTATTTCATGGGTAATGAAGGGCAGGCAGTGCTTTTTTAAGTTTCGCCCACATTTGCACATGCTGATGAGATTTCCAGCAGATGCACTGAATTGTTAAGGAGCTTAAATAGGCCCATAAATATCTCTGAGTGCTTCATCAGTGTCTCTTCTGCAATTTAGGAAACGCATACAAATTCAAAGATGGTTATCTTTCATGAGAAATTGCTGCGGCAGAACCGAGCAGCTTGACTCGAAAATAAGATTCAGATGAGGCATGAAAGCCACAGGTTTTTATTTGCTCTGAGTGCCTGGATCAGAAACAAAAGCTCATCTAACAAACTTATGATAAATCACTCATGGAAATGCAGCAGTTTGTGACGGCTCTAAACCCTCATGCAGCAGGCACAAGTTATTCAGTATCTGACTAGAAACAAGAATGTTTCTTGAAGAAACAAGAAATTTCTTTGTGTTTGTGGGGTTCCTGAATAATCCAGTTATTTATGCTTTGTGACAGTTATTGCTGGATTACACTATATGACTTTAGATTTTTGCTTCATTTGCTAAATTTGCTTTAGACATTTGCTCTGATCCAGCTGCCACAAGCCGGAACCATTTGACGTATTTCACAGAACACAGTGTATGATGGGTACAGACTCTAATTGTTTAATTTTACAATATGATTTCATCTATTCAGAGGACATGTTTGGTTTTTTGAGCTGACTTAATATTTTAAAATATAACGCACCATAATTTAAACCTAAAGTTCTGACCAGCCAATAGAATTTGAGCACTAAACGAAAAATGGAAAATTGTGAAATTCCATTTCTTTCTAAAGCAGAAATGGAAATGGTGAACAAATCTGGCAACAAAGCCTGAATGAGTTTGTTGTGTGACAATAGGGTAGTGTGTGATTCTCAGCCATTTAATGTGTGATATCCAGTTTTTCTGTAACCACTTTTACAAAGACAGCAAGCGTGTGATGCATAGTATTTTAAAATGTGTTCAGATTTAAAAAGGCATGTATTATAATCCAGCCTGAGGGAAAAACATGATGTACTGTAGGTTCCAGAGCTTTAGAAATTAAACTCACAAATGAGATCTCCCTGTGGAATTGGGCTTCCAGACTGGAGACGTTCTTGAAGGTGGTTACATAGAACCCCACCCGACTGCAAAGAGAGAGGGAGAAGAATACTGATCAGACTTTAGCCTTCAACAAGTTCGCAATGTTTTTGAAAAGCATCTGGACAACTTCAGATGGGAAAACTGGAAGTCAGAATATCCGAAAATCATGAAAATTGCACCATGTACAGATACAAAAGACAAATGTTATGCACTGAAACAAACCTCTGGACTCCAAACAATAATCCAGCCGCACAGTATTAAACTGTGTTAATCCATATAAAACAAGAAGGGGAGGAAATCATATCTATACAAAAAAACTGCCAGGGACCGAATGTACTAATTTGAGCCCTATTCTGAATTTGTGTATATGTGCATATGCGCATATGCAGTGAGGGAGGGGTTGTGTCCCCTCAAATGTCTATGGTGACTTCAGCCCTCTGTGCTTTTCCTCCAACGTTCTGCTATAGGCAATGCTTTTACATAAACGTGTTTCTTATAAACCCACATAGTAAAATGACCATTTTTAATAACCACTAATGTCTGTAAATGTTACAAATGTATCCTAGCCATCTGTCCTTGTGGGTCTAGTTAAAATGAGCGTGGCTGGAGGGCCTGGCAGAGAGCTGCCCATTGGATAGATTATGTAACCAGACTGCAGCTCCAGTGAGCACAAAGACCCACTCAGCTCAATACAGCATACTGCTTACTGCAGCATATTACCCAAAACATACATCCGACCACAAGCCGATACTACATACACATTATTGTATTACAGCAGTGTTCCTGTAGTTCCTGTGGTTCCTGTAACTGCTACAGCATGCTGCAACACCAAGATCATGGATTCTATTGTCAGAGAACACAGATAAACATTTATTTCCAATGTCTCTTTGGATAAAAGCGTCTCCCAAATGCATAAACTTAAAATAACATAAACATAAGTTACATAAACCCTACTGTCTACAACACTACAAATTAATCATTAAGAACACAATGTTGACTAGCACAGCAATATTTCCTGTTCTACACATTAATCGATGCATATACAGTGGCTACAACAAAATACTGATGCTTTAAATAAACTCATGACTAATTCTAGACAACATCATGATCTGAATGTGACACAGTAGACAAAGACCCATTATACTTTTCGCTTATGCGTAAACTCCAGCCACTTAGTTATGACAGGCTACCACACACACATCACACTAATCCTAGTATTATCATAAATATTGTCTAAATCCTACGCAAATCACTTTATGTTTAACAGCAATGCAACAAATACACGCTACACACCATACATTTATGTCTGGTTTAATCAGAGCCCCTTTAACACATTTAGAACAGCTCCGGCTAGACAATCTATGCTCTGTTTAAGCACAAAAAAACTTCATCATAATAAAACTTCATATCGTCATAAAAAACTCTGCCTGCTTTAGTGCAGTATATTCTTGTCCCCTTGAAAGTGTGAATAAAATGCAACACCTACCTCTTCCGTCTACAGCAGAGATGGTACAAGTGTTCACAGCTCCCATGCTGTGTGACTAATGGATAAATCTAGAATACTGGGATGTAAATGTACATTCCAGGAAGACCTTTGTTCAAATGAAATCAATATTATTGGCCAGAGCCATGTATGTTCAGGGCACCAGGCTGTAAATTCTACAGCCAACCCTTTGAGGGCCCAATAATTATACTGGGCATGATACAACAAGCTTCTGTTATGTAAGATATTGACAGCTAATTATTGATCTAATCTTGAAATATAATGTCGTGAACACAGGGTCAAACCATGACCCACATGAATCTAAATAAACCGGCAAGAAAAGAGCTCCATGTGTCTTGATCATAAATTTAATCAAGTTAACGGTTCTTTGTTAATAAAAACGACCCACCCTCAAGCGCAGATGTTATTAGCAGTCAGACATAAAATTTATCTCACCTATCCCAGAGCATGGGCAGCTCATCCTGCAGGCCAACGTTAAGATCATCAAAAACCCTCTGGGCCTTTTTCAAATCTTCCTCGGCCTGGACACACAGATACATGTACATTAGAACAATTCGGATCATAACATACCTTATTTAAAGCCTTGAAAGAGTTTGTACATACTGTATTCAAGATATATTTATTTCAAAGATGAATGCAATTCAAACACATTCAAGCTGAGAAGAATTGTGTACTTTTGCTATCTTCTTCTCATTCCTCATTGTGGAAGCCTGCAGGGTCTCAAGATGGTGTCTCGCACTGTCATAGTCAATTAACTTCCTGCTTCTCTTTGCCACCCGCGTCTGGAGGAAAAGGAAAATTCTTGTGGTTACTATGGTTACCCTTCATCAAACTGCATCATCCTAAACAATATGAGTGATGGGAAGGAAAATACAAGAGCAAATCACTGTTTCATAACTTGAAATCCCTTTATTGGAAGTGGATGTTATACGCACCTTGAGATCCGGGAACTGTGTCAAATACGCTTCCAGTGTGTTGAGTGTAGAGTCCACAAGCTTCTCATGAAAATCCTCCCACAATGTATCACAGCTCTACAAAAAAAACAGAACAACCACCAATGTGCTTAACCGAGTGTGTTTGACAACCACGAGAGAGTTAACAAACTGTGCATCACTGCAGGAAGATAAATAGCAAAGTAGCCAACAAGAGAATCTATCATTTGCATAAAAATGATTCAGCAGCTCGTGCAACATAAACAGATGAGTTTAGCTGTTGGATTTATGATTCAGCAGCAGTAAATTAAACATAATTAGGCTCTTACTCATTCACACAGGAAGCTCAGCGAATCAGCATCAGGAAGCTGAATTCATTTTGCTCCCCTTCAGAGAGGTGTGAGTAAACAGAGCACTTGTGAAAAAATAAACGAGTGTCGTCTTTGGGTAAATGGGATTGAAATCCTCTGAGGACCGTGTTGAGCTCTCACTGTAAACATGGCATATGCCATTATTCACTATTAATAGTTCCTGCCCTTAAACGACAATGTCTGCGTGCAGCGGATAGAAAAACTGATGGATTGGATCTGCCTTCAAATCAATTCATTTTAATGACATAACAATCAGTATAAAATATTGCATACGTGAGGAGAACATTCTGTGCTGTTATTAGTCTTACATTATACAGGATTAGTACATGTAACAAAGTTATGGTTGGTTATGCTTTACTACAGTTAGACTAAAGCAGGAGGAAATCAGTTTTTTTTCATGGAAAGAGAGTTTTTGGGTCATTTTGTTGTTTACAGCTTGGCATGTTAATTGTGTTCATCCATTAATTCTCTCAGTAATGTTTACTTTTACAATATAGTATAAAACACACATCTGCTGTTATTCCTTCTTAGCAGCAAACAGGCCACTACAGCAACCTTTAAATCAGTTGTTTTCCTGAACACTTACTGCATAGTCACAGTATGTAGGATACGTGAGAAGCCTATAGACTCATATAGTCAAGAAATACAGTTTCTTCTGAAGTTGTTGAAAATGGTGTATTTGCTGCAT
>JAZGTK010017496.1:0-12251 GCA_036877625.1 Ambastaia sidthimunki
AAATTTTCCTAATTCACCCACCATTGTTTGGTGTTGCAGAATTTGGAGCCTGTTAACAGTGCTGTATTTGATTTGCTGTTAAATGTTGTCCGTTGACAGGGACTGTTGCCATGGCACAAGAATGAAGCAGCCAGTTTACAGTACATTTAGAAGAAGCATGTATGTTCCTTTGGAAACATACACAAATACTGCAAACAAACAGACATTGTCATACACATTTCTTACGGTCTCCCGATTCACTCAGGATCTCATCTTTTTCTCTTTATGTCTCAGTCACACAACAATGCCTTTGAGCTCCAAGGGACAAACTCCACCGTCTCCAACTGCTAATGTGTCAAGAAAGATTGATGTTGTTTTTTAGAAAGCTCTCCAACTTCAGTAACACACTGAATCAATTCTTGTTGCCATCATATCGCTCTATTGCACAATGCAACAGATAATTCTGAATTATGCCAATATATTTTAACTACTACAAATCACAGATGGCAACATTTGTATAACAGAGGTGTCTTGATAAGAAGAGAGGCAATAGAGGATTAGACTACTCACAACCGGTCTGTTCTCATTGGGTTTAATATTCTTAACTTGGAATTACAACCAAGGTTAGTGGTCTCGCACGGCAAACAGTCAAAGCACAAAACCAAAACAATTTCATTTTGTTATCAGTGAAGTACATTTAATAATAGCTACATTTATTTAAGTATACCATGTTACACATAGATGTTTAAACTCTGCATTATGAGAAATATATAAGGCAATTGATGGGAAATTGATGGATTGCCTGTCCAATATTTCATGCAATTAAAAGAGGATAATATTCCACGACTTTCAGAATAAGAATGAGTCACGAGAAATTATCTGTATGCTTTTAATGTATGTATTATATGTACTATGAATGTATGTAGTATATGTATGTTTACATATACACACATATGTGCTTAGTTTTGCATGATCAAGTCCTATAACAGCATGACAGCATTGACAATTATGTAACAATTTGTTTTATCAATTAAAATGTACAATATTAGGCCTAAACTTAAATGATCATTATTCACTGCTGGTAAAAGTAAGCGAACTGATTGGAAGGAAAATTAAGATAAGCTGATTTGTTGAGCCCAGATAATCGGCTAATCACAATCCCAGATACTCTCCACCAGTCAGATGCTTAGATAACCTGCTCATTGTTTCTGTCAGTAAATGCAATCAACAGCACTAGTCAATCTTACACTCCTCTCTGGGAAAACACTGAGATAAGGCCAACAAATACTAAAAATGGAGGAAAAAAGCGCTAGCAAGCAGGAGAACTTCATGCTTGTCAGAAGATTTGATCAATAAACAGGATTATATCTCCAGAGGTGGCCTTCTCCACTAATCCCAAGAGAATGCCATTATTTTCTATTGTAGATTCCTGACACTTTAGTGGTGACTTTTTAAATATGAACGACAGAAAAATGGTTGCCATGGATACTTGTATTAGCATGTGCTTAGCATGGCCAGTTAACCTCATGGTAGGCACCAGAAATACACTTTTGCAGCCAGAAATTAGTTATTTTTCTTTTTAGAGGTATAACACCTCCCTGGATCCCACAACTGTTTTCAATATGAAGGACAAAGATAATAGATGTTTTAAACTAATATAAGATCAAAGAATAAAGGAAGTCTTGTCTGACAGTCCACTAATTAAAGTCTTTAAGTCTGTCTCAGGCTACAGTAAAATTGAGGGGTCACAGCTACAGTTTAGCTTACAGTGTCTAAAGTGTTGGTATTAAACTGCAGCAATCTGAAAGGAATTGGAGTTGGGACAAGTGGCTGAGAACATTACATTTCTTTATGACATCACAATGCAAAACGTATTCATTTATGTTTGTATGTATTTGTCCTGTCAGTATCTTCCAGTGTCTGTGGTCCAAAGGCTTGTCAGATATGACCTTAATTACTTTAATGAGTGACCACAGCTATAAGATGTCCCAGACCAGGTGGAGCCAAACAAAGGGTTATAGTGTTCAGCAATTACTGTCACATACCGTCTCCTTGGCCACACCCCCTAAACCTTAAACACTCAATTATGCAGATATTTTTTCATCTCCTTGTTCTGTGTTCCCATCATTGACTTTGCTAATCCCAAGACCAACCAGTATTATTATAAAACAGGCACATAAATTACAGGTTACTTTTGTGGAATCATTCTGTAATACAACCAACAATACAGAGATAATGATTTATCTGTTCTTCTCAAAACATGTGCTAAGAAATACCGCAGATATTTGATTTAGATGCTCGCCACAAACTAAGGAAGTTCAAGACGTTGGCAGGAAAAAGGGACAATTGCTGTACAGCATTGTTTGCCCAGGATAGACATAACAGATTTAATACATCCTGGTCAAGCTTCAACTCTCAGCTACTGTGTGTCTCGTTTTAATAAGTCTGAAGGGAACCACTAAGATATTTAGAACCACAAAAAAGAATCATGAGGATCTCATGCAAACATTAATGGGTTTTAATGATTTCAACAGATACTTCAATGAGGGTTTCACAACACACGCTGTTAAGAGTTTGAGATTCTCCATCAGAATTTCTGAGGCTGTCATGATGAAAGACAGAAAGTAGAGCTGTGCATGTTTGTGCATCAGAAACGAAATCTGCAGAAATGGAACGAGAGAAAGCTGAGGTAGTTCACTATGAGTCTAAACTCATAAATAAATCTTATTCAGAAAGACACCAAAGGCCCAAATGTACTTATCACTACAAATAAACTCAGTCTGGCATCCATGCACAATGAAATCTATTTAAAGTTTACACATGGGTTATAGAAAATGATGGTCTTAAATTATTTACATTGCCTCATTCAATATGAACAATAATTAGACACATAACTCCAATAAGAGCTGAAAGTGAAAATGACACCAATGTAAAAATCTCACTTACTGCATCTACCAACCAGAAAAAAAAACAGACTAAGAAAAAAAGGAATCTAAAACAACCAAGAAACCAGAAGCCACAAATCAAGTCAAGGGTCAGTCCATAAACCAATCAGTGACAATACATATAAGTTTTCAGAGCAGCATTACCTGCAGATGTTGATAGACACTCTGAAATCCCAAATGGAGACAACTGATGTCCACCCTGTTGTACCACCTCCATGATCAGGGAGGTTCTTGATCTACCAACCCCAGGAATAAGGCCACAGAAGTGAAGAAAGAGCTGAAAGGAGACTCCGTCTTCCTGGAGACCACAGGTCTGCAGTTTTGGTGAGGGCTACAGAGTCCATAGTGAGAATAGAGGAGGTGAAATAAGGGGAAAGGGGAGGGGGCCTGGGGGCGAGGTAGATGGGTACACCCACCTACCACTCTCTCTCTGCACAGTGAACAATAGAGAGTTTTAAGAGTCCCAGGAGCTCTTTTAAGAGCAGAGAGGAATGACCCTTTTGCAGTGATTCTGTCAGTCAAAGCTTTGAATAAACCATTTCATAAGGAAAATCATTTATGACAGTTATCATATAGGTGTCTTTTTAGGAGAAGTTTTAAAACTAGTTTTTAACATGGCCTGGAGAAATAAATTGGCTGGATTTGAACCTGAAACCTCTGCAAGAGCACCACTAGGCCATGGTTCTGACAAAGAGCTCCAAATCATTGGAACAGATAAAAGCAGGTGCAATCATCAACAGAACTGTTACTTAGGTTCATGGTTCTAGGTAATTTTTTGGGTGGTATATATCCTGCTACACAATTGATTGTCGGTCAGCAGGTTAGAGCACATTTCACAATCTTAGCTATTGTCATCATTAACCAGAATCATTAATGAAGTACTTTCAAATCTCATAGTTTGTTTAAGATAACATAGGGTTAAAGCTGAGGGCACAGTTGAAGACCTATCCTCAGCAGAGCCCTGGGTTTGAACTAATCAAGGTGGTTGCAGATAAACATTTGAAATCTCTTTGAACAATGAGCCACATATCTCCAGCTCCTCTGATACATGACTTGGGTCTGGTTTCAAAACCCCCCACAGAGGTATGTAGAGAAACAGAGAAAGTGGGAGTTTTTATCTGCTCCACCATCAACTCACGGACTCCACCCACATTTCTAAAACCACCCATCAGCCATTGTGTGAAGCTAGGCTTGTCTCCAGGGTTGGGGGCTTTCATTGAGCCCATTCGATATCCACTGAGACTGAAAAGACCAGTTCAGAGCAAAGGTGAAAGTTCACTCTGGAAGTTCAACTCTATACGTCTCTACTGGATTGAGAAGATCCTAAAAACAGAAACATTACCTCCTTCGAAGAGAACAATAAACCATGAGGATTTTTTAAGCACTGACATTACAACATGACACCACTTAGTGCACTTCAGTGTATCTTAATTACGGGGGGAGTATAGTGTGCAGTGTACGGTTACGTGGCCACCAGGTTCATGACTGTAACCTAGTAAGTATGTGAAAGTAATCTTGCATTGCAGATGGAGCCTGAAGACAAACTCACCTGTGAGGTACACGTGTATATATGTATATATAATATATGATATTTATACAGTACTTGTATCCTGACATGGAATGTTCAGGGAAAATGAATTGGTGTTTTCAAGCAGTTCTGTGGCACTAGTCTAACCAAACTAAACATTCCATTTTACCTTTAAAGAATTATTTGTTCTGATTTGGGTTTTTGAATGGACTTAATTTCCTGAACTGGCTAAAGGAAAGTATTAACCCAAATCCTACAGTGCTGTCCCACTATTAAAATGGTGATTTAGTTACACACAAAATAGAAAATAAGTTTTCCCCCCTACTTATTTGTAGCTTTTGGGCAAAATGGAATGAGATTTTGGCTCACTGCAGCTGTGCACCAGGGATTGCTGAAGTACGTCCGATTGTCAACAGTCTGGAGGCAAATTCAATCTCTCCACAATCCTCCACAGTTCAGACTAATTCTCTCCTTTTCTGACAGCTTTGTGAGGACTCGGACACACACACGCACACACACGCACACGCACACGCACACACACACGCACACACACAGTTCTTTAATTATATTTCAGTGTTTTCATCAACCCCAGAACGTGTAGTTTTAGAAATTTACTGCTAAAAACTGGTGCTATGTATTCAGTCTGTGAATCATTTCCAACTCTGGCATGTAACTTACACTGGTAAAGCTACAGTTAAATCCTTAGGGTGTCTAACACTAAGTACAGTATTGCTGTCTGTAACAGTGATGTCAGGCTAATAATTAAACAATTATTTATTGTAAGTGTGGAGTTTAGGTTCTAATATGACACAAACCTCTCTGACTAATGGGGTTTAGACTTGAATTTAAAGACACCTTAAGCCATAGTTTATTTACCTCAACTCCCTCAACCTGAGAAGTTAATAAAGCCCCAACGGTTTTAATTTTCCCTGCAGTGTGTTGCTTTATTTCTGAGACTAATGACACCTGCACTCAGCTCTGTTCTGCAGGAACTCCAGACTGAGACAGAGGCTTGTGGCTCACTGTGATTTATCACAATGTGTCACTGCAAATCACCAAGGTTACAGAGCACAGGTAATTGAACAATCTGTAAACCAAATACTAAATTCACTCTATTGGACACGTCTCTCCATGACATATTCAATTACTGAAAGATCTCTTCCCCCAGGCCTGTTTGTCAGAGCGCTGGAGGCCAGTGTTTAGCACTCATGAGTGGGAAACTCATTTCTTCTCTGCTATGCGTCCTTGTTTCTTCGCCTGAAGCGTATGACAGAGTTAACGTTCATATCTGAAGCCCACGTGGGAGATTTACATTCATCAATGGGGGAGTCAGATAATTGGAGTTTTTGACTCACAAAACTTGGAAAATTGGGCTGTTAAATCAATAGCTGTTTCTAATACAATACAATCTGGAAAATAGTTTGAGATTGTGTGTTTACTACACTAGGGGAAAAAGTGTTAATTTGTCAGCATTAACTTCACAACCCACCCTCCACCAATCAAAACTCTTATATTGGAGCTTCTTCTCCTCAGCTCTGAAAACTATACAAAATCAATACAATAAAAATATACAATTTTTGTATTAGGGTTTTTCAACAATTGTCTCATTTGTATCTTTTAACCGAGTCCAGTTTTAAATGGAGCGTTTATTTGTGTGGACATGTAAAACCTTTGCTGGCTTTGCTTGCATGATCCAATTTCAGGTGATCGGAAGAGATTCCCATTTCCCAGTGTCAGGAAGAGCGATGATAATCCTTGTATAACAGACGGGACTTTCTACAGGAAGTCCAAAGCAGAAGTCTACAGGCTAACGCACAAAACACCTGTCACAGCACATGTTGTGTCAGTTAGCACTGCATCCCTTGAGATGAAAGTCAGGAGACACAACCTAATGCTAAAACAGGAGTGACAGAAGCTCATCTCGAATTGTAAACAGATATCAGACAAAGAATTAAAAATAACTTTACATGTATGCATGTTCAAATAAGAACTGACTCAGGAATAGAAATGATTTTACGACACACACACACACACACACACACACACACACACACACACACACACACACACATTAAAGGGTGTTCTGTGTGGCTGCTTACTGGCCTGAGTCATGAGAAATCCCTATTCAGACCATTTATAAACATTTAATTTTGCACTGCACTGAACATTTTCATTTACAAAATCAAATTTCTTCGTAAGTCCTCGAGCAACATTCACACTACATAGATCAATCTATCAGACAGTTTCCGTAGCGACTCGGACACAAAATATAATAGCAAATTGATGACAAATATCTCAAAGATTACCAGAAAGACAACCGTGGATGTCAAGTGTGTGTGGATGTTACATGTAGAATCTGTATTTTGATTTATCAATGTCAAACTGACACCTAAAGGCTGTGCAACTGTTGCTGACAGCTGAATCCTGGGCCCTTTATTTTTTCATTGTTTATTTTCCAAATCAATAGGCCCCTAAAGACAAAACAAGGGACTCTGAGATGTCAGCTCACAGACAGATTAAGACAAATTTCTATACCAATCAATTGCAGCTGTATCTTTTTAACATTAAGCACAGAAATGTGGAACAGTGCAACACATTTCCCATCCAGGGAAGCAAAATTGTATTATTTGTAAGCAATAAATAACATTTGCATCATCAGAACGTTCAATTGGCTTTCAGCGGGTCTGTTCTGATAGAATTACTAGAAAATAATACTGTTAAATCATGTCACTTTTTATCATTCAGATCCAAAGATTCCTGATTGAAGCCCTAGTGACTGATATGAAACACACAAACACACACAGTGGCAGGCAGCTGGCCCAGATCAGATTATTATGACAGTCCTTATACTGTGTCCGGCCCAAAAGTGATCAGACAGCACAGATAAGAATGTTTGTATTGTAAAACCAGAGAGCTTCTGCTTTGCCATCCCAGATAGAGCTTGTTTGCTCTGGCAAAGCTGTTGGCCCATACAGACTGCCAGGATGCAGAGCCTGAAGAGAGAAGCAGAACAGAGGGGATTGTGGGATTGAGACCAGCAGTAAGTTAGGGCTTAGATAGGGCTGGTGAGAAAATGCTGACGGTTGAAGATTTGGGCTTTAGGAAACACCCTGTAATGTCACTGCCTCATTCTCACTCTGCAAAAACAAGTACACACACACGCACACACACCACACACACAAGCACACACACTACATTTTTGTAGGTAAAATAGAGATCGGAGGAATCAACAAACCCAAAAGTCATTCATTGGGAAAATAATTTTCTATGTGAATCCATCACAAAAGTTTGTGTGTGTGCTTGCTGTGCAAACTGAAAAATACTGTAAAGTCAATAGACCAAAATCAAAGAGAACATGTTAAATAAAGATTGTACAAGATCTATCATAGATTTGCTCGCATTAGAAATGATAGCTGTATTTTAACTAGTGCTGGAGTACGACATAATAAAAGTTGTTCTTTTATAGCTTCAGAGATTTAAACAATTCTGTTGGCCTCCATTGAAATTACAACTCTCCCCCAGCAGTTTCTGTTAAAACTCATTAAAGTTCATACTGAATTCTTTGACTTTCTGATTGCACACATAGTTTGAGATGTTAAGATCTCATCTTGAGTCTTTTTTTACTCTCCATTTAAATGTGTCTAGGTAAATCAACTGAGATGTTAAATAGACTTGTGGTGCTTTTTTCCTACAGACTGTCTGTGAGAAAGTGTCGTTGACCCCACGTCTAATCCCACATCGAGGCTGCTTGAGTAAATGTCATGATTTCTGTTGAGTTCAGGCGTTGATGGACGACCTCCTCCACACAGCAACTTCAACATCTCACATGTGACTGCAACCACTAAACTAGATGTTTTTGTTGAAGGCCTCGCAAGGGTTGTTGACAGGGGAAGTGCTTGAACCTTATCTAACCAATCACAGCCTCCGGTCCGACACTCACAATTCCCACCAAGTCTGTCTCTCTTTCTCTCTGAAAGTGAGACATGTGCCTTCAGATGGAATTACTTTCTCTCCTCCTGTCTCCCTGTCTTTCCATCTAACTGACTTTGACCGTTAAAAATGTGAGAAATCTCTGCAGGACAATGTAAATGCCAAGTGTTGACAGTTCTCGTTATGGGACAAGAACCATGACATCTGCTAATCTAATGTAGACTGCACGGTCTCTGGTGAACAGGATGTATAACATGACTGTMTATCCTCCTGTCTAGCCCAGAAGTCAATAACAACCATGGAACTATGGGAAAGGCATTATACATGCATGTCTATAGGWTATYCAGTATAGACAATATAGAACATACAATATTCTATACAATATAGAATCCTTTATATTCTTGATCACTGAACAAACTGTTAGCCTGTAAGCTCTCAAAAGGCAAAATGTTTGGCCATAACATCCTGTGAAATAAAATCTGGAGAATAAGATCACTGGACCTGCGTTCTTGTTAATGGACCTTCAGAGATTTGGAAGGGCTCCATTACGTGGGCTGAACTGCAGAACTAACAGACGCAAGACTGGGGAAGTCATTTGTACTGGATCCTATTCCTGTTGTATGTACAGCTGATATGCAGGAAGACACAGAAAACCTAAGTGTTTATGATCGGACTGCACAGCTAAAATAAGTGATAAGTCATAAGGACAATGATAAATGAGGGACTCTGCTAAATAAATTGCCTGTTTAAATGAGCCATTTTCTACAATACCCTCGGGGGACATAAAAGCACGGACACTCCAAAAATGCCACGTCAGTTTTTTTAAATTGTCTTAAGAGAGGAATGAACAAAGCCAAAAAAATGAGCCAAGAGGTGTCTGTTTAAAAGCATCGAAAATGGCTTGAAATCTCTCCAAGAATGTAGCACTGAACCCCAGAGGCTGAAGCAGAGAGAGAGAGCTCCCTAAAGCTTCATAAAGATCTTTTATCTCTAATTCATGTTAGCAAATAAAATCATGGCATTGGATTTTTTCCTCTTTACATCATCTGCCAAATCAACTGTTTAATCACTTAGAAAAAAGTAACAGCACATATGTAACAAACATTCATTTTTGGAGTTCAATACTTACAACCTCAAACCCTGATTATGAGCAATAATCTGATTTATTCTCCGCCCCCTTTGTTCTGTCCAATCAAAAGTCTCCCTGAACGTTCCACTGACAGACAAGCAGGATCAGTTTTACGCCACCCACCTGGGTTGTAGTTTAAGTCCATAATGATGCAGGAGCCGTCTCACTCTTCTCATCTGTGCATGTCACAAGGTCTCCTAACCCTCATCATGTTTGGTGGTGTGTCAAACTATCACACCGGATATCCGGTCAGATGGTTCAACAGGTTGCTTCCTTGTTTTGTTCCTCTCCAGACTAAGAGATCCACAGCTCTTGTGTCCTGGAATGAGGATGTTCCTGCAGTGATGAACGTAAGCAGTGTGTTGGCTAGGACAGTGTTCAGTGATGCGGTGTGACGGTCTAGCGGAAGGCAAGCAAAGTAGTGTGGCTTATAAATCACGCTCGCTGTGGCTCTTGGGGGTCTTGCTCTTGCCTGTAAATTTGACGATCGAAGAGTGGGCCCTCTGCCAAACAGCCTGGCCCCTCACAGTGCTCTATAAATACAGCCAGGGCTGCTACTGGTCAGTACAGCTAGGAAACCCATTGCTCTGCTATTTTCTTCCTCTGTTGCACTTTGATAAATCTATTTAGACCTTTTGAAACCTCTTAAGTTAATCAACGTTAAAATAAATGACCCATTTGCCTTTCTTCCCGGGAACATAAATGAAGATTTGAGACAAAAAAAAGTTTATTCTGCCATTTTCAACAAAATTATAAAGCAAATAAAGATGTACAGCTCTAAATGTAAATAAGTTCAACAGAAATAATCCATACGTTGCGTTTGCTGTATTCTGTAAGTCCCTTCAGGACGCTCTCCAAAGCCACGCCCCCTTCAAAACACACGAACACACTGATATTGAAATATTACACAGACGAAAACCCTCAACATCTATGGCTGCTCAATAGTAGCTCTCCACTGTCAACATTATACAAGCTCTCCTCACATCAAGACTGAACTACTGCAATGTCCAACGTGACCAAACTGCTGCAAATAGAGGTTACAGTAAGCAAGCAAAAATAGTAAGCGAGCAACACCTCATTGTTCCCTCACAAGGTGTCAGATCACTCACAAAAACCATCCATTCTGTTCCTGTCTGGTGGAATGAGATGCCACCCTCCACCTGATCTGGCAAGACCATCCGGCCTTTAAGAAATAACTAAAAACACACCTGTTCTGTATATACACCCAACCAATCCTTAACTTTCCAAAATGAAACAGTTTTGTTGGCTTTTCTGGCAAAAGTTTAAATGCTTTCTCACATGTAAGTCACTGTGGATAAAAGCATCTGCTAAATAAATAAATGTAAATTTAAGAAGGACATCCCATCATTGCATTTGAAGATTTTATGGTCCTGCGCTAAAGAGGATAAATACATTTACAAATATTTTTAGACCAATTTACTTAGTGGTTCCTGTCAAGATGTGAAAAGACTTTTAACTAGCATAACAAAAAATGTTTCTGGAAAATAAAAGTTTGCTGACACAACTGCCGTGTGTATTCCGGTCAGATCAGCTACGCCGGGGTCTGGAATGTTCTCTGCATTGTCAACACAGTATTTACTTACATGTGTACTGGAGATGTTCAATGTAAATGTACAGGAATGGATACGGCTTAACATGATCTGTGCTGTGAGAGTATTTAGGGAAGCTAGAAGTTTGCTGTGACAGCCAGACCACCCCACTGTTACCAGGTTATGTAAGTGTCTGCGTTTCCTGTTTTGACACACACACACACGCGTGCACGCACCCACACACACACACTTCGTGTTTTATGGAAAAAAAAATTATACTGTACAAACTTTATACTCAGTCCCCCTACACTGACCCTAACCCACAGAAATGTTGCTGTTTTAAATTTTCAGAAAGATAATTCTGTATGATTTAAGCTTGTTTCCTCATGGGGACCTAAGCAATGGCCAAACAAGGTTCAAATTTACTGGTATTACTACACTTAATGGGACATTTGGTCCCCAAAATGCAGTGAACACACACACACACACACAGGTTTGGTTTAAATCTCTCATGTATAATCAGTGTGTCTGTGTCATGCTGTGACGTCTGAACTCTGTTTGACAAAATTGTGTGGACAAATGCCAGAAATGTCCAACATAATTCTAATGGAGAAACACAAACACTTTTCATCCTGCAGAATCAATTACTGTGAATATGTGAAGCAAACGCAGATGCCACACCGACTGTATTACAAGCCAGCTGAGAATCTATACATTTAATAACACTACATTTGACAGCATATAATTATTTACACTACAGACACTTCTATACAATTACTAAGACAGGTGACACAACATCACTATACAAAATTACACTTTCCTCAGTATAATTTATGACAAGACCACACAGGCATATTCTGTGTGTGTGTGTGTGTGTGTGTGTGTGTGTGTAAACTGTAATATCACTCTGCTCTGTCATTTCAATCACTTTGAGCACACAAGACATCTCACACACCAAGTGCATTATGGGATATCTGTTGTTCCTGCGACTGAGGTTTTCAATCTCAGGTGGCATCAACCATATTCTTTCTAGATCAGTTAAGTTAAAACTTCAACTTATATCAGAGAGAAGACACCTGTATGTTTTATGAATGTACATGTATCATGTGGTGATATTTGTGGGTAAAAAGTGTTGATATTAAGACCAGATAAGCAGAGAAACATGACCCTTGACAAAACAATACCAAAAT
>JAZGTK010017497.1:0-12250 GCA_036877625.1 Ambastaia sidthimunki
AATAAATAAAACAAATAAAGGATATAAAAAAAATTGTTACTCAAGTGTTAGAAAGACACAAAAAATAGGAACAGTGATGTCTAAGATTATAAAGTACAGAATAATTTTTTTTTCATAAATAAATTTGAATAACTACTGAAGAAATACCACAAGCAAAAAAAGAACTGGTATACAATGCAATGTTGTGTAACAAACTTAATTTTAATTAAAAAAAACACCAACAATTCAGTCAGTTTCTTTTCAGACTTGTTATCAAGGGTTTAGGGCACATACCTCAGTCTGCTCAGCTGCCTCAGTCTCAACAGACACTGGAGAGTCCACGGGGCTCTTTATTAACAACACAATACACAGAATATAAGCATTGCTACAACTGTTTGTAAACAGCGGTAAGAATAATAATGCTTTTGTCCTGATGGAAGATGATAACTATGATGACAATGACAATGGTGGCGATGTTGCGATGAAAATGATGGCAACAGATTTTAAGCCATTTATGGATGTTGATGCCGAGAGTGATGATGATGTTTCTGATGATGTTTGAAGTTTTACTGTCACTCACAGCAGCTGTTTCTGCGGGGGGGCTTGAAGCAATGATTTCTGCTGGTTGGGTGTCTGTAGGGGGAGTGGTGACGGGGCTTTCGGGGGCCTCAGGTACTGAGACTGGAGGTTCTTCACCTTCTACTCCAGGTACATCAGCCTCTGGGGCCTCAGCCTCAGACTTTATAAACATTTACAAGAAGAAAATAAGAGGGACTGCCAATGACCCCTTCCACAGTGGACCAACAATGAAGTTCATCAAACAAGGACATATGTTTTTAGTAAATTGAACAGAACTGGATGCACTATAAGAAAATGATCAGAATAAAGTTCTAGAACAAATTACGAGAACAAAATGATTTTCATTGAAATTAAAATAAAAATCACATAGCATTTTACTACAAGCGAAAAATGGTGAAAACGCAAAAAAAATAAAATAAAAACCCAAAATAAAAATAACCAAACAATATTACAAATATATTTGTAGTATATTGTCAAATGACACCCATGAAGTATGAAGAACAGTTGTGTTATTTCAGGGATGGTAAAAACCAGTATTGTCATAATCCATCCTTACTATGAAAAGATTGTCAACTCACCATCTTATCAAAGTCGGCTGAAAATGTTGGGGCTGTTGCATCCGTCTAGAGATTAAGAGACAGAAACAGAGAGAATAAGAGACAGAAGATCAGTGAATCAAATATACTTGCTTGTTATCTGATGTGAAACACAAGAAATATTAAATTAATCAGGGAACAGGAATTAGTAGGGATCATAAAGTATTATATTTTTAACACCAGGTTTTGAATATTTATTATACAATTAGTTTAATCACTTGCTAAACAAATTTTTATCATTACTCGTGTTGCATGTTGATATTATAAGGAATAATTTGGAAATACAAATATTTCTAAAAATGGACCAGCTGTCTGAAGAAGTTTAACATTTAATCCTAAACATAATTATCTCCCTTAAAACATTTTTTATTTGTAAAAAATGCCTTCTAAAATGAAACTATGTGTTCCATTTTTACAAATCATTTTCATAAATAACTTTATGATTGATTTAAATGCATGTAAACTTAATATATTTTTGCAAAGTAGACTTGTGCAAATCAAAAGTGACAATTTTTAAGCAACTAACAATACTACAATACCATTATTCTAGCACAATCACGTTTGGCCACATTGCCAGTAATTCATATTGATCTCTATTCTCTAATAATCTCTACTAAAAGGTTAAATTAGACCTTTTCATAATCTCATAGTTACCTTAGAAAATCTGTTAAAAGCCTTGTTGGACACCTAAACCAAATTAAGTAAATTATTTTTTAATTGCATAGGCCTGAGACATTAAAAACGCTACTTAAAACAATTCAAGTCAAAGCAAGCAAAGGAGAAAGAGGAGAAAAGGGCTTGGGGCTGTGGATACTGTGGGAGGGGTTCCAGGGTCCAGGAGGGTTTCTTAGCAGGAAAATGGTACTTCATCTGTGGGCAGGAAAGGTGGGGAGTGTTCTTGCTGTAGTATATTCTACACTAAGCTAGACAGAACGGCAGGAAGTCTAGTACCTCTTCCAGCTCTGTATCTATTTCTTGGTATAACCTTCCGTATCTCCGGTTTGCAATTTCGTCTTCAGACAGGTCTGAGTTTTCAGGCTCTTTATGACCAACTTGGTCCTCTGCAATGGAACTTTCATTTTGCACAGAAGAGGAGGCAAAGGGGTCTTGAGGCTGACTGGCCACACCAGGCCAGCCTGTTGTAAAGGTTCCCTGGCCATCAGAGGAGAAAAAGCCACTGCTATCGCTCACCTCTTGCCAGGAGCCCTTACTGGAGCTCTCCGAGTCAGCAGATGGTGCAGGGAAAGCTGCCCACCCATTGGCATGTCTGCTTTTGTCATCAAATATATCAGAGTCCTTTTCTTCTCCACCTAACTCACTTGTCCCAGCGGTTTCCCAGGAACATGGCCAGTCCTGGTTATTTGCACTGGTAAATGGATCGCTGATGCTGTTGTTGGCAAAAGGATCAGATGTGTTAATGTTAGCAAATAGGTCCTGATTGCTTTCAGTAGCAAAAGGGTCTGATGAGAATTCTGTGGCAAAGGGATCTGCTGCCCACCCTCCTGCCTCGGTCTCTGCAAACGGATCTGAATCAAACCCACTTTTCTCGCTCTCTGTGCCTTCAGTAGCAAAAACCTCACTGGTTGTTGTAGCAAAAGGCTCACTCCTGCAAAATCCACTAGGTTCCTGCTCAGAAGTCTTAAACGAATCTGTCACAGATTCTCCAAATGGATCTTTGCCCAAGCTGGCGAATGGATCGTGATCAGCATCAAATGGGTCGTCCCCTGATGTGGCAAAAGGATCGTTCCCTGCACCAAATGGATCATCCCCTTCATTGCTAAATGGGTCTGAACACTTAGTTAATTCAGGAACATCATGAGATGTATTTGTTTCAGTACAGCCAATGTCATCTGTGCTATGCACAGGGTCTGAAACTGCCTCATCTGAGGTGTTCTGCTCTGAGATACATGCTACTGCTTCATCAGGCTTCACCGTCTCAACAGGCTGATCCCAAGTAGTAGCAAATGCATCACCACCAAACCCAGAGTCATCAGGGGTAATCTGCTCGGGGGCAATGTCGGCTGTGCTCCAGTGTGCAAAACACTCCTGGGTCACTGGTTTGCTATGTTCTGATGCTGCAACTGGGTTATCAGTGCCTGTAGATTCAAGCTCATCATCAGCACTGACCCACCCTCCATTTGGTCCTGGGGCGTCTCCCCATTCTTCAGCTGTCTCATACTCCGACCCTGACCCATCCAGATCAGCCTGGCTAGACAGACCCCATTTGGAACCGCCCCCACCATCCTGAACTTGGTATAGCTCTTGCCCACCTCCCTCTGTGGCATCCTGAATCTCCTGACCAAACTCATTGGTAAATATAATTCCAGGCATGGATTGCAAGCCCCCTGTTTCCTCTGCCCTTTTCTCCTCTGACCCACAAACTGGCTTTTCTTCTGCCCACTCCACTTGACTGGTGGCCCAGTTAGATTGCCCTTCGTCTACCCCCTCTTGCCCCTGTCCTGGAAGCTGCTTGGCCTCGCCACCCCCAACAGAACAATGATCATGGTCTGGGTTTGGCTCAGGATTGTTTTCCGAATCCCAGGCTCTAACCTCATCTGCAGCCACCTCTTCCTGAGGCTGTGGTGCTTCCGCTGCAGGCCAGCCCCCGGCAGGTGGCCAGCCCTGCCCATCCACTGCAGGTTGAACATTTGTAGATTCTTCAGCACCCGTAGCTGCAGAAGAGCCAAAGTCAGCTGCCCAATTTACAGTAAAGCCAGCATCTGCAGCCTAACCAGGAAAGACAAGCGATTAGTGTCAAAACTCCCCAAATCTCCCTGTGACTACAGCACTTACAAACTCAGAAAACATTGACCAAGCATTGACCAAAGCAACTAACATTTTGGAATATTTTGACTAGATTTAAAGAATCTAAAATACATCAATATGTTTGGACTGGGAAACAATGTCACACTAAAGGAATGACCAGCATGTGTTTATGTGTAAATTAATGAGTTCATTTTCTGCAATTAAAATGAAAAACCTTTAGCATTTCTGATTAAATGACCATTTAGCAAGAGATTAACACCTTTATAACTAAAGCCTTAAAAGCTGGTGCTTTATTCTGAATTTTAATTACATTTAGAACTGATATTTTACCCAGACACTCATGACATTACTTACGGGCTGTGCAGGCTCAGCATTTGCCTAGAAATTAACAGAGAGGTTTATGTCAAATTAATGCTTGTTTTAAAAATATAGCGATTCGATTACATTTCACATCAGTGCAAACGTATTGTTTTTAAAGGCTACAAATCTTGGCAATCAGGGCAAGAAAAATCCTGTCACTGTTTAACAAACAGCACTTTTCTTTCCTTTCATCAGAACACATAGATCAAAGAGACAAATAAAGGGCAAATTATGAAATGTTTTTTCATTTTTCCTACGAAGGAAGTAAAACATTTGACAAGCAGACTCACTGTCCAAAGATCCCAAGGCAGTGCCTGTGAAAAAAATTAGTGAGTTAATTTCTCTGTTGTTTAAAGACTGATTAATGTTTTATGATCGGTAACAATAAACTATAAAGATGCTAAGTCATGCAAGTTCAGTTTGATTGTCTCTTAAGTCTTTTACTGCAGGTGTGAATGCGACACAATAAAGTGTAGCGGAGCGTGTAAAAGGGACCTGAGAGGGGGACTGTGTCTGCCCGATAGGTGTATTGGCATCAGGCTTAAATGGATCAAAGTCCAAATCCAGGAGAGATTCTCCAGGTTTCTCGTTTGGCTAAAATGACAACATAAAAGAGATTTACTAATAAAAAAATAAATTAATTTAAATAACTGTGTTCTAATTGAATGTATTCATATTAAATATATTATATAGGCAAATAAAGGTAAAACATTGTATAAGGTCATTTATATTTAACTCATATATTTTACTCATACAGTACACATTACTATAATAGTAAGACTCAAATCAATGTGCACTCACCTGTGGTGAGGTAATACTGATCTCAGGAAAGCCTCCATCGAACAGGTCGATTATTTGTTCCTGCTGCAGCTCTCTGGTTGGAGTGACTTTTGGAGGGGGTGGTTTTGGGGGTCCCATCTTGAGCTGTTGGTGCATCAAAACAGATACAGTGCCACAATAATGATTAATTCATGGAAAAGCATTATAATAATTATGATGCAACACTTCACAAATACAAACAGCCTGACTAATTTGGCTGCTAGAGATATTATTGCCTATTTATATGTACTCCTAAATTTCACAAACCAACAACTGGTCATGATGTATCTACTTCATTCAGTGTACAGTACATCATTAATGACCTACAAACATAAAAAAACTGTTGATGAACATGCAACATGGCCATGTGTGTTATAATAGGCTACTGCCAGTACTAGTTTAGTTCACTTTGTAAATACAAAAGCATGCAGACATCGTGCGATGGTTGCATAGAGATGGATCATACTGATGATTAGGGGTAGCGCACGGACAATTCTTACAAATATCTGATGTGTTTCAGGCCCTACTTGTGAAGGTGATTTGGGTCGAGGTGGGCCTGGGGAGGTGGGCCTCAGTGTGTGGTTGGGGCTGGTAGCCGGACTGCTGTCTGAACTCTCATTGTCAGGAGGGCTGGGAGTCCTGGCTAATCGCAGTGGCCCCGAGTCGCTGTCAACACAAAAAATGACATTAGAACAACACAACATACATTCTTTTATTTTGATAAATCTGTGCACAATCAGAGCGCAGGGCACCCATAACCAAACAGTGCTGAAAATTTGGAAAGTTTTGGTATCACAAAAAGCTGTTGCGTTTTGCAAAGTGTTTTGTAAGTAACAAATTAGTAACATTTTTCATCAGGTCTACAAACTGCACAACTAAAACAATCACCATTTGCTTCAGGCCCTGTGCTGTTAACCTAGAAAAGACCTCTGTACTACAAATCACATTTGTCTATGTGCATAGGATTTTTACTTACTTAAAAGTGTTCTTTCCTTAAATAAATTGTGTTCCTGCCCTAAGAACACTTTCAAGAAAGTAAAACTCTGCTGAGACCCCCTAGTGGGCCCCGGCCCCCTGGCTGAGGAACACTATTCTATGCTATTCCACTTACCGTTTCACTCTGTAACCACAAGTAACAAACAACAAACAGAGTCAAATCATATAAATGTTTGATCTCTAGTATTTACAAAATCACAATTATGCCATGTTTCTATAATATTGTGTCAACATCAACATCACATGCTACAACATTAAGGTTTAGATACAGTTCATCATTATTCCATTATTAGACTTTGGTTTACCTGGGAGCTCCTTGAATTGTGAACATTTTGTCAGAGTGCTGCTCAGCAAGTATATTCATCACTTCATACAGCTTGTGACAGAGCTGGATCCAAAAGAGAGAGAAAATTAGAAACAAATACCTTTGGGAAGAACTCCACTTGTCTTTGGAAGCCATGTGACACTGCATTCAGAACTAAAACATGCTATTGCGACTGCTAAGATTTGCATGCTGTTTTATTGGCACAAACTTGTACTGCATATACATTCACTGTCGTTAATATAAAAATAGGATGTATATCATAATAACTGTCATTGTAATAATTAAAACCACCATTGCAGATAAGTGATGCTCAAATGCTCAGATTAAATAAAGGTTTTCTGGATGAGAAATTATGTTCATTAAGGGAAACTAATCAGCTTTCTGCTCTTTCAATTACTTTACAGCCAGCAGCAGTGTTCACCAATCACTTCACAGCCAACGGCCGTGTTAACCAATCACATCCCAGCCAACAGCAACAAGGGACGGAAGCGGGGAAATTTAATAAGTTCCCTTGAGTTGCAATTATTGTTATCAAAAATTTTTTTTATCTTTTCTTTTCTGATGGCAATGATATAACAAAGGAAAAGCAATTTTCTTGACATAATAACTATTTATGAAAAGGAAATTATAACAGATACTTATTGTAATTTATCAGCCGTGCTGCATAAAGCAGAAGATTATTTTAACATGAAGATGGCTTCTCTGTCCCTCCAAAAGTAAAAACAGAACAAGCATCTACAGTGTCATATATTTAACCTCTGTGCTAATGTCACAAATAGAGAAAAAACGCAGAATTCTGCAGCAGCTTCTGTGTTAAGCAACATTGTATCGCGCCTCTGGCTATTAAAGTCTTTAACAATGCACTGATGCCCACTGAGGGACACATGCTGTGTCTAATAATAAACACAATATATCATGCAGAGTTACAGCTACAATGTTATAACCTTCAGTGTGCACAGAATTTCTGAGGGACAGATGGATTGTCCAAAGAGTGTGTGTTTGCAACCAGGCAAAATTCAGCACCAATACTGTCTTAACACAAAACTGGAAAACTAGCATTTCAAAACAACCTCAGTTAAACCATAAATAACCAGAATAAATGACTGAGCACAGAGCAGTTCCCACCATTTGGCAGTACAGATTATGTGTGCTTATTTTTCTTTCTTATTGCGCCGCATGCCGATCAATTTTCATCCCACACACAAACTGAAAGGCCAGGAAATTTCATAGGAGTTATTTCATGGGTAATGAAGGGCAGGCAGTGCTTTTTTAAGTTTCGCCCACATTTGCACATGCTGATGAGATTTCCAGCAGATGCACTGAATTGTTAAGGAGCTTAAATAGGCCCATAAATATCTCTGAGTGCTTCATCAGTGTCTCTTCTGCAATTTAGGAAACGCATACAAATTCAAAGATGGTTATCTTTCATGAGAAATTGCTGCGGCAGAACCGAGCAGCTTGACTCGAAAATAAGATTCAGATGAGGCATGAAAGCCACAGGTTTTTATTTGCTCTGAGTGCCTGGATCAGAAACAAAAGCTCATCTAACAAACTTATGATAAATCACTCATGGAAATGCAGCAGTTTGTGACGGCTCTAAACCCTCATGCAGCAGGCACAAGTTATTCAGTATCTGACTAGAAACAAGAATGTTTCTTGAAGAAACAAGAAATTTCTTTGTGTTTGTGGGGTTCCTGAATAATCCAGTTATTTATGCTTTGTGACAGTTATTGCTGGATTACACTATATGACTTTAGATTTTTGCTTCATTTGCTAAATTTGCTTTAGACATTTGCTCTGATCCAGCTGCCACAAGCCGGAACCATTTGACGTATTTCACAGAACACAGTGTATGATGGGTACAGACTCTAATTGTTTAATTTTACAATATGATTTCATCTATTCAGAGGACATGTTTGGTTTTTTGAGCTGACTTAATATTTTAAAATATAACGCACCATAATTTAAACCTAAAGTTCTGACCAGCCAATAGAATTTGAGCACTAAACGAAAAATGGAAAATTGTGAAATTCCATTTCTTTCTAAAGCAGAAATGGAAATGGTGAACAAATCTGGCAACAAAGCCTGAATGAGTTTGTTGTGTGACAATAGGGTAGTGTGTGATTCTCAGCCATTTAATGTGTGATATCCAGTTTTTCTGTAACCACTTTTACAAAGACAGCAAGCGTGTGATGCATAGTATTTTAAAATGTGTTCAGATTTAAAAAGGCATGTATTATAATCCAGCCTGAGGGAAAAACATGATGTACTGTAGGTTCCAGAGCTTTAGAAATTAAACTCACAAATGAGATCTCCCTGTGGAATTGGGCTTCCAGACTGGAGACGTTCTTGAAGGTGGTTACATAGAACCCCACCCGACTGCAAAGAGAGAGGGAGAAGAATACTGATCAGACTTTAGCCTTCAACAAGTTCGCAATGTTTTTGAAAAGCATCTGGACAACTTCAGATGGGAAAACTGGAAGTCAGAATATCCGAAAATCATGAAAATTGCACCATGTACAGATACAAAAGACAAATGTTATGCACTGAAACAAACCTCTGGACTCCAAACAATAATCCAGCCGCACAGTATTAAACTGTGTTAATCCATATAAAACAAGAAGGGGAGGAAATCATATCTATACAAAAAAACTGCCAGGGACCGAATGTACTAATTTGAGCCCTATTCTGAATTTGTGTATATGTGCATATGCGCATATGCAGTGAGGGAGGGGTTGTGTCCCCTCAAATGTCTATGGTGACTTCAGCCCTCTGTGCTTTTCCTCCAACGTTCTGCTATAGGCAATGCTTTTACATAAACGTGTTTCTTATAAACCCACATAGTAAAATGACCATTTTTAATAACCACTAATGTCTGTAAATGTTACAAATGTATCCTAGCCATCTGTCCTTGTGGGTCTAGTTAAAATGAGCGTGGCTGGAGGGCCTGGCAGAGAGCTGCCCATTGGATAGATTATGTAACCAGACTGCAGCTCCAGTGAGCACAAAGACCCACTCAGCTCAATACAGCATACTGCTTACTGCAGCATATTACCCAAAACATACATCCGACCACAAGCCGATACTACATACACATTATTGTATTACAGCAGTGTTCCTGTAGTTCCTGTGGTTCCTGTAACTGCTACAGCATGCTGCAACACCAAGATCATGGATTCTATTGTCAGAGAACACAGATAAACATTTATTTCCAATGTCTCTTTGGATAAAAGCGTCTCCCAAATGCATAAACTTAAAATAACATAAACATAAGTTACATAAACCCTACTGTCTACAACACTACAAATTAATCATTAAGAACACAATGTTGACTAGCACAGCAATATTTCCTGTTCTACACATTAATCGATGCATATACAGTGGCTACAACAAAATACTGATGCTTTAAATAAACTCATGACTAATTCTAGACAACATCATGATCTGAATGTGACACAGTAGACAAAGACCCATTATACTTTTCGCTTATGCGTAAACTCCAGCCACTTAGTTATGACAGGCTACCACACACACATCACACTAATCCTAGTATTATCATAAATATTGTCTAAATCCTACGCAAATCACTTTATGTTTAACAGCAATGCAACAAATACACGCTACACACCATACATTTATGTCTGGTTTAATCAGAGCCCCTTTAACACATTTAGAACAGCTCCGGCTAGACAATCTATGCTCTGTTTAAGCACAAAAAAACTTCATCATAATAAAACTTCATATCGTCATAAAAAACTCTGCCTGCTTTAGTGCAGTATATTCTTGTCCCCTTGAAAGTGTGAATAAAATGCAACACCTACCTCTTCCGTCTACAGCAGAGATGGTACAAGTGTTCACAGCTCCCATGCTGTGTGACTAATGGATAAATCTAGAATACTGGGATGTAAATGTACATTCCAGGAAGACCTTTGTTCAAATGAAATCAATATTATTGGCCAGAGCCATGTATGTTCAGGGCACCAGGCTGTAAATTCTACAGCCAACCCTTTGAGGGCCCAATAATTATACTGGGCATGATACAACAAGCTTCTGTTATGTAAGATATTGACAGCTAATTATTGATCTAATCTTGAAATATAATGTCGTGAACACAGGGTCAAACCATGACCCACATGAATCTAAATAAACCGGCAAGAAAAGAGCTCCATGTGTCTTGATCATAAATTTAATCAAGTTAACGGTTCTTTGTTAATAAAAACGACCCACCCTCAAGCGCAGATGTTATTAGCAGTCAGACATAAAATTTATCTCACCTATCCCAGAGCATGGGCAGCTCATCCTGCAGGCCAACGTTAAGATCATCAAAAACCCTCTGGGCCTTTTTCAAATCTTCCTCGGCCTGGACACACAGATACATGTACATTAGAACAATTCGGATCATAACATACCTTATTTAAAGCCTTGAAAGAGTTTGTACATACTGTATTCAAGATATATTTATTTCAAAGATGAATGCAATTCAAACACATTCAAGCTGAGAAGAATTGTGTACTTTTGCTATCTTCTTCTCATTCCTCATTGTGGAAGCCTGCAGGGTCTCAAGATGGTGTCTCGCACTGTCATAGTCAATTAACTTCCTGCTTCTCTTTGCCACCCGCGTCTGGAGGAAAAGGAAAATTCTTGTGGTTACTATGGTTACCCTTCATCAAACTGCATCATCCTAAACAATATGAGTGATGGGAAGGAAAATACAAGAGCAAATCACTGTTTCATAACTTGAAATCCCTTTATTGGAAGTGGATGTTATACGCACCTTGAGATCCGGGAACTGTGTCAAATACGCTTCCAGTGTGTTGAGTGTAGAGTCCACAAGCTTCTCATGAAAATCCTCCCACAATGTATCACAGCTCTACAAAAAAAACAGAACAACCACCAATGTGCTTAACCGAGTGTGTTTGACAACCACGAGAGAGTTAACAAACTGTGCATCACTGCAGGAAGATAAATAGCAAAGTAGCCAACAAGAGAATCTATCATTTGCATAAAAATGATTCAGCAGCTCGTGCAACATAAACAGATGAGTTTAGCTGTTGGATTTATGATTCAGCAGCAGTAAATTAAACATAATTAGGCTCTTACTCATTCACACAGGAAGCTCAGCGAATCAGCATCAGGAAGCTGAATTCATTTTGCTCCCCTTCAGAGAGGTGTGAGTAAACAGAGCACTTGTGAAAAAATAAACGAGTGTCGTCTTTGGGTAAATGGGATTGAAATCCTCTGAGGACCGTGTTGAGCTCTCACTGTAAACATGGCATATGCCATTATTCACTATTAATAGTTCCTGCCCTTAAACGACAATGTCTGCGTGCAGCGGATAGAAAAACTGATGGATTGGATCTGCCTTCAAATCAATTCATTTTAATGACATAACAATCAGTATAAAATATTGCATACGTGAGGAGAACATTCTGTGCTGTTATTAGTCTTACATTATACAGGATTAGTACATGTAACAAAGTTATGGTTGGTTATGCTTTACTACAGTTAGACTAAAGCAGGAGGAAATCAGTTTTTTTTCATGGAAAGAGAGTTTTTGGGTCATTTTGTTGTTTACAGCTTGGCATGTTAATTGTGTTCATCCATTAATTCTCTCAGTAATGTTTACTTTTACAATATAGTATAAAACACACATCTGCTGTTATTCCTTCTTAGCAGCAAACAGGCCACTACAGCAACCTTTAAATCAGTTGTTTTCCTGAACACTTACTGCATAGTCACAGTATGTAGGATACGTGAGAAGCCTATAGACTCATATAGTCAAGAAATACAGTTTCTTCTGAAGTTGTTGAAAATGGTGTATTTGCTGCAT
>JAZGTK010017498.1:0-12250 GCA_036877625.1 Ambastaia sidthimunki
CCTAAAAACAAAAATGTAGCCATTTTTAAAGAAGTAATCAATTATATTTTTAACATCGTACGTGAATTTCCAGACAGATGTTGAATCATATTTAAAGGCTGTTTTTTATATTTATAGGGCGTTATCTGGCCGGCATGGTAAGTTTCATTAATTGGCATTAGAACCATTTTTAAGTATCGCTAATTGAATTTTGATGAATGCTGTTCTAGTAGTTGTTGTCATTCTGTTATTTAGAGACGTTTTCTCTCATTTAGAGCGCGATGCTTTTGATACTTTGTTTGATCACGCACCTGACAAGCTCAACGTTGTGAAGAAGGTATTATTAAAATCTATAAATAAATTAGCCAGAGATTCCAGATTGACGTCCATAAACGAGACTCACCAAATCTGATTTTGTTCTCCAGACTCTGATCACCTTCGTAAACAAACATCTGAATAAACTCAACCTGGAAGTGTCTGAACTGGATACACAGGTAACAAACACAGCTGTAATTTGACTGTGGTGCATTAAAGCATTAGGAAAACGTTTCTTCAACGTTTCTCGTGACTTATCCACTCACTACAGAACCAGAACCATGATCTGAATCTTATCATATGTTGTAACTACAGCTTCTCTTAACATCAGTGTGATCGACACAACAGAATTTCTGACCATGACGTGTTTGTAGTTTGCAGATGGTGTGTATCTTGTTCTTCTGATGGGACTTCTGGAAGGATATTTCGTTCCTCTCTACAACTTCTTCCTGACCCCTGAGAATTTTGACCAAAAGGTATGAGTCCAGATCCATCAGTGTTGAAAGCTGTGCCGGGTGTCATGAGAGGGGGTGGCTGTTGCCAGCGAGCCCAGAGATCAGCTTGCTCACCTGGGTCACCTCCAGCAGGCCCGGCCTGGTCCAAATGGGCACGTCACACCGGGTTGCATCTGTAATCTGTCTCTGCACAGGAAATGGATCAGTGGTGTGGCGTGTAGCTTAGTTTTAATATCTAGCGTGTCTGTGTGGGTTTCAGAGATTTGGATCTGTCTGTAGTCTGGGTTCGAGAAAATGTGTGTCCTGTTTTGAACTGTTTCTTCATTATGTGTGTGTGTTTTTGTGTGTGTTTTTTATTGCAGGTTCACAATGTGTCTTTTTCCTTTGAGCTGATGCAGGACGGTGGCCTGGAGAGGCCCAAACCGAGACCTGAAGGTAACCGCGTTTGTTCTCTGCAAATCCAATCAGCTTACCTCTGTCACGGCACCAAGAAGCTGTTTTCTAAAGAACAGACTTATGAAAACTGTCTGTTTAAAAGCTACTGATGTTTTCTTGCTGTTAACCTGATTCCATAAAAAACGTAACATTAAAAACTGTCATTAAGAACACAACCGTCTGTCTTCGGTTGTGTTCTTAAACAAAATGGTTTCTTTGGAAGGCCTGTCTTTCTTCATTTCAATTTATGTTTACAATTTACAAATGTTACATTTCCGTATAGAAATTTCAGTTTTGCGTGTTGCTTTCCCCACGCGTGTCTATTTTCTTTAGAAAAGTTTAGCTAGTTAGTTAGTTGGTCTTGTTTTAATCCCCAAGCAAAAATACTGTCACTAGTCTGCAGCAATAAATCAGCATAGTTTAAAAACACAACAGATAGACTCAATACATTATACAAGATCCACAGCAAACAATATATCATGTGTATTATAAATACTAAAAATACGCTGTATGTATGTATGTTTACTTTCTATAGTATCACTTGTGTTCAGTAAGTTACTCTTTGAATAGACAATTAACTGCACGTGTAACATTTTTTTTCTCTTTCAGATATTGTGAACTGTGACCTCAAATCGACTCTTCGAGTTCTTTACAATCTCTTCACCAGGTACCGACACGTGGAATGAACCGAACCGGAAAAATAAACGTTTGGGGACCGTTTTTTTAAGATCTACAGTAAAGCTCATGGGCAGACAATTGTGTCTTAATTGTTTGTTTTTTGTACATTTAAATATATATAAAAACACTACGATTATAAATGATGTTGATGGCAGCATTCCAGTTCTTAAATAATGCATGAATGCATCATTTGTAAAAATAGAAACACGTTTTTTAAATCTGAAATGTATTCGTGAATTCAAGAATTAAAGACAACATCCTATCTTGTATGTCCCAGTAGTCACACATTATTTATCACACTGTATCTTAAGCCACTTATAAGTCACTTATAAGTCACTAGGCAAGTACAAACTTAAGCCGGAAGCAGCCGTATTGGAGTTATATGTATTCTTAGATATTTGACCAAATAACCAAGTCAGGTGAAATGAGTCTTTTTTTTTTTTTTTGCTACGAAACTTCACAGTATATTTTTCCTGCGAGAGCTACAACATACATGTGGATTAACCAAAGATGTTTTATTATGTTTTGTGTCATGTTGCTACACAAATTTGTCTGTTTGTTAATTCAACTCCAAGACTCTGTAGTAATGAGACTTTTTTTTAACTTTAATATATTTTCTTATCTTATGACATGGTGCCTTGAATCATAATGGAGCAAAATCTGTATTGTGCATATTTTCAGAATAATCATCTACAAAAATTTAGTTTTTTTTTATTTACGTCGTTTGATAGATTAAATTGCTATAGCATCATTTATGAAAAACTGACTTCATGTCTTTGTGTGTTTTTATCTCCGGCACTTGAAAATATTACAAAATCTACATTAAATGTGGACGAATAATCTGTCTGTTGTGATTCTTGAAGACTTTGTCTCTCATTCTGTTTCTTGTATCTGTAGGATTTTGTACTGCTGGGGGTCCCCGGACCCCACTGATATAAGAAAACCCCAGATATAAACAACCCTTCTGGGGGTCCAGATATTAGTGGCAAATATTGTGTTTCTATATTTTGGCATTTATACTTATTCACTGTATAATGTTTTCTCATTGTACGTAACAGAACACAAATAAGTCTTATAAAACCCTGAGTGCAAAAATTAGACCTTTAAATGTTAAGACAAGCAACCATACGAGCTAAAAACAGTTTGTGTTTGTAAATAACAATTATGGACACAATCAAAGCAACATTTCAGCGACAATCGTACTTTTAACAACAAAATTTATGGACTTTTTTTATGGCAACTTTTCCTCGGTGAGGTCACGTGACGAGCCGGAGCCCCTCCCACCGGCCGGGCGTGCTGCGCTGACGTCACCCTGACCCCGCCCCCGCCGCGACTTCCTCGCGTTCATTTAATTCTTGCGTTCATTCCGCGCATATTTCACATCGAGATTGAATCCGGATTTAACATCATAAACTGGATTTAATCCCGTCTGACACCCGGTTAACAGAGCGAGGTGAGTTTGATCAGATGTCAGCTAGTAAGAGAGTCTCTTTCTCTGCTTTAAATGAGAAATTATATAATATATATACATATATAAATCAATGTATATATAATATTTAATATAAGATTTTTACTTGTGTATAATGTTCATAAATCATTTCACTGTGATTTAATATTAAATCAATAACTCTGTAGCTTTAAAACAATAACTCTGTAACTGTAAATGACTTATATTTTGTATTCGCATATACTTATATTTACTATATCTTATATTTAGGTTTAATAGCTTGTGTCATACAGATGATGTTTTGATTCGTGTGTATAACAGGATTGAAGTGGTGGTTTTGTTTCTTTTGTGACTTTTGTTTTGTTGTTGGTTTGTGTAACACTTCATATCCTGAAATCATCTTGACAGAAAGCAGCAGTTTTGTGTGTATTAATAAATCATTGGGGAGAAAGTTCAGAGTGACTGTTAATAATTCATCTGTGTTTGAAAGAGACTAAAATGAGTCTCTGGTCTGAGTTATGATCACTTATAAATGTCTATATGCTTATTTATGCTTTTATATTTACTGCCACATTTAAACTTATTGAATGGATAGTTCCTGGGTTTGTGAAAAATTTGAGTTTATAACATATATTACATCTCGCGTTCATGTTTTCTTGTAGTAGTTACTTTAAAAGTTAAATAATTGTTCTTACAGAGTAACTTAATTTAAAAACTGGCTGAAAATGTTCTAACGTATCATGTATCATAATGTAACGTTTAAAATGGTCTTTTTGGTAAATTCACTTTCTTCTTTTACAAGATATAAACTTGGTCAGGGAAGAGAAATCAGTAGCTGGGATTCCTGTGGGAGCAGAGAATTGTGGGAAAATAGAGGCCCTTCATTGTTTCTGCTGTTTTTAAAACAGCGTCCGAATCGCTCCAGAAACGGTCCGGACCGTGTGCGGACATCTGGTTAGCCGCTTAAACGCTGAAAGATGCAAAACTGTGCGTTCATTCTCGTTCTTCATTCATTCCTGTCTGACTGTTTGTGCTGCTCAGTGTGTAACCAGCTGTTATTATACCAGCAACAGGCCAGAATGACTTTTGTCTTGTGTCTGCCTGTTATCTGCTTATTTAGCTTATCAGCACCGTTACGTTGTGTTTTGTCCTGTTGTCTTTCTTGTCTTTTGATGCAAAGAGGGTTTCTGAGTAAGTGGAGTTACGGGAGGTGGTTGTGTTTTGAAGTACACTTAAAGTACGTCATATAAGACATTTTTCAAACATTTGTTGGAACAAAAACGCAGGAGGGAGGCCTGAAGTGGTGACAGATTCATATGTAATGAAATTTGGGTTGAGAAACAATAGGGTGTCCTCAGTGGGCCGGGTCAGCAGAAGGGCCACACTGGGCCCTGAGGTAAACGGACCACTCGCTCCACACAGCCCACCACTTCACGAGACCAATGACAGCCAGAGAGTGTGAGACCCCTATTGAAACTTTGCCACTAATATCTGATGCTGGCCAGCTTTTATCTAGCTTGTAAACGTTACTGTTCTTGATTTAGTGTATGAAAGATTCTTTTAAGAATTGAAAGTGAAAACAGTGAATTAAAAGAGAAAGTGACAGACAGACAGATTTTAATTTTTAAATCTTGAAATCTGTTGGCCACATGTTATTTGTAGAGTCTCTTTTACCTCATTTATTGTTTTATTCATGTTTCTTTAGCTCGGTGAGTCAGTTCCTGACAAACACAGTCTTCAGAGTTCCAGTTAACTGGCTGTTATTTACCTTCAAAACAATCATTTGTTATTTAATTCATTTACTCTTGTTGCAAAAGTGTCACAGTAGCAGTTTGTAACATTATCCAAAACTACAACTTCACAGTTTGTTATTTTTGTGACATGACATCAAACAGAAATAACAAAAAAAACACAAAACATTTCTCCCTGTTGGCACCGTAGATTAAAAACAGACACCACTGGGCTTAGATGGGTTTCAGGATATACAGAAAAAGGTGAGCAATTCTGTTTTGGTACAATTTGATCGGTGGTGCGTTTTGAAAAGACTTTCTTCTGCGTTTATTAGAACCTTCTGTGTTCCCTCAGAAAAACTATCTGGGGTAAATGAGTGGGCGACGGCAGTTCACGGCCCCCCTTTGGAGTAAATGTATTTGTTTCCTGCTGGAAAGGTTATGAGCAAACACGGTCATGATTCCCAGGAGCTCACACTTATTTGAACACGTCGCCTTTTCCATTTCCTGGAGGAGGGAATTGTGGGAAGCGTGGGGAGAGTGACACAGCAGGAAGTCATTGGATAATCGCAGGGTCTGACAGCGATAAACAGCCTTCTTTAGAAGAATGGCGCTTGTGGGGTGACTTCAGACCACCACGAGGTCCAGACTGTCTCAAAATACTGTAAAGAACAGAGACGTTCACAGGGAACGTTTTTAAAGCGTTGGCTAATGTTGTCGTCTTGTAACGTTAAAGAATGGAAAAAAAGGTTTGACGTACGTTTTTATAACCAAGCAATAACGTTAATGCAACATCTAAAAAACTGGACGTTTTAAACATTTCTAGAACTTTCAAAATTGCGTTTTTGTTACTTAATGGAAACGTTAGGGAAACGTTCTTACACCATTAAATTGTTAGCTGGGATTCATGCTTTTGCTGTGACATTGGCAGGTTTGTTTGACCTTCAAAAATGAATTGAATAAAAACTAACACTGGGTGTTTTTGTCAGACCCTGTGGTATGTTTGGACAAATATCTTCTAATATCTTCTAAAAATATCTTTAAAAAATATCTTCTAATTCTTTGTTTTTCTGAGTGTATTAGAAATGGATTCTGACTTATGCTTTAGTCTTATCTGTGACAAATCATTCATTTCGAAAATGTGGCCGAGAAAATGTATTACAAGCTCTCTCAAGCTCTTTTTGCATCCGAGATGTTTTCCTCGGATAATGCTGTTGGGAATCTAAGGCAAAGGTTTCTTTTGAGTCACGGTTCCTCTGCAAAAATTAAAGGACATGATTTTTTGTAAGCAAATACTACACACACAATCTCAGTACAAGATGTACTGAACGCTATACACACATGCAGCCCCTCTGTCTCTCCCCTCTGTCTCAGAAACAGTGAAAGAAAAGATTTTTAGATCATCTTTTCATTGAATTTCTGGGCTGATGATGGAGTAATTCAGAGACTGAAAGCATTGTGTGAGCATCTCGTGTCACAGCGAGAAATTCACTGGAAGAAAGTGAGATTATTTACAGACACTGGATATATACGATAACTCTGTGTTCTTTATTTAATGACTTAATAAGTCTTCTTCATTGTGTCTTATGTAGCTCATGTTATGGCAATAGAATAAGCTCACGAAGGTTTGTTTTGTTTGATGTAAAGGTGCATGTAAGACTTTTGAATTGTTTTGACGTTGGAGTGTTTGGTGTTTGTTTGGAAATTTGTTTCAACATTTTTCTTATAAAATTAATGCAACAATAAAAATACGACATCTGGACGTTTTGAATGTTGTATAACATTTTTAACGTTTTGTTACTTACTGAAAACATTAGGGAAACGTTCTTACAACTTAAATTTGTAGCCTGGTTTAGAATTGCTAATGAGTTTAGGCGAAACTCTGGCTAGCATCACGTTTTGACAAATGGAGCTGATCCAGTCTGCAGACGTTCACATATCATTACATTTAATTACATCACTGACTCTTCCACAGTATTCCTGCTCATGGATGTGGACCAACACACAACACACAAGCATGCACAGATACTTTAAGGTCTCATCCGTTGGCAGTGACAGTAGACCGGAGGGAGAGAGACAGCTGCCCAGGGTGGATGGGTGCCTCTCTGTTGGTGTGGATTCGCACGCTTGCCTCTTGTTTGGCCGGCTGAGGCTGCTGGGAGAGTAAAGTGTGTTGTAAGTGTGGCCGCAGTATATTGTGTCGTGACTAATCTCGGCTCTCCATCTGTCACCGACAGAGCAAACGACTCTCTGTCCAGCATCAAGCCACACATATTGCCTCAGTCACAACATCTTGGCGTTCACGGCCGCTGGAGAAGAGAACGGACAGAACGCCAGGAATTGTGGGGGATGTTACGCGGGCCGGTGTAGCCGACCATGAGAGAACGTTTTGATTGGAGATGATCTGTTATTTGTAGTTACTCACTTGTAGTATTTTGATCTGTGTCTTAATAGGAGAATTTTGTGATTCATTTATGTGCCCGTATGTATTATACAGTTTATCATCAGCACTGGAGGGGTGATTAGAAACAAAATATTCTTGGATTGATTCTTGGATTTTAGAAGTCAAACTATTTAAAAGTTTGCATCAAGCAAAAACTTTAAACACTTTTTCAGCAGTAACATTCAAAACGTCCAGCTTTTCAGATTAACATTATTGCTTAGTTGTACGAACGTTATTTAAACATTATTTCATTTTGTAATGTTTTTAAAACGGTCACCTTAAGAACAACATTCGATATATAACGTTAAAATACGTTTATACTAACGTTACTGCAAGAACATTTTTGATAAGTTTGTGAGAGCTTTGAAAGAACTTTAAACTGATAATCTGTTCGTTTTCTCGACTTGTTTTCTTGGCAGGTTCGCTTGCCCTGCGTTCCCCAGACCCGGGCTCAAGGGTCCCAGCCGTTGCCATGGATCCCAGCAGCTGGAGTGGCAGCGAGAGTGCCGGGGAGGATAATGAAAGAATGAGCGACTCTGATAAGCCACTGGACCACGAGGCTGAGGGCGTGTGGAGTGCTGACATTGAACAGAGCTTTCAGGAGGCCTTGGCGATCTACCCGCCCTGTGGCCGGCGGAAAATCATCCTGTCAGACGAGGGAAAAATGTACGGTGAGTCAAAAATAAACAAACTTTTAAATCACCTATCTAACATGTGTCCGTTCCGAGCTAACAGAACATTTTCTCAAAACATTCTTGCAGTAACATTAGTAGAACATTAGAAGGTTATATCACGCATCTCAAAAATGTTATCATCAGAGAAGCTGGTAGTTGTGGTTTGTCCTCAGGGTGAGACAATGAGGTCTGTTGGGCCTTTGAAACTGGAAAACGGGACTTCAGGCTGTGAAGCTGGGCTTAGGTTGTGTTGTGAAGTCAGAGAGAGGCATTAGTTAGGAGCAGATGGTCACGCGGGGAACCACAGCTGCGTTTCCACTCCCCCACAATTCCCCACAGCCGCCCCCCTCCCAAACTCCTGGCTGATGTCATGGAAAGAGGAATCTGATCTTCTTTCTCAGTCTGGATGAGGAACATGATCTTGGCTTTGCCTGGAATTATCTCCAGCTTTCCTTATCGAGAACAACTTGAAAACCAAGCAATGGAGGAAAAGACAAATTCAGTTGGACACTTTTTAATATGACAAATCTTGTGGAGAAATCGTGTATAGCTCATGGTATTACACAACTCTCTGTTTTTGTGATTGGTTGATTTTTTTCATTGTACTTCATTCTATTTCATTTGTAAATTTATTTTATGTGTTAAGTAATCATGCAGTCGGTGGGAAAATGTACAGCCTGCAATGTGCAGTTATTGCAATATTTTATTTCACCATAATGAGCCCCTGACAGTTCATTTTCATTACAAATCTTGTCTTTGTTTAAACTTCCTTTGAATTCTGTTGAAAGACAGAATGAATGTGAAAACAACAGTTCCCGAAAGACACCTGTTTATTCCCATGCTCCCAGTCGTTTATCCTGAAGGTATTTCAGATTCCCTCTAAATAAATTGCCTGCTGTTTGTGGGGGGGTTTCTCCCACATAGCTTTTCATTGTCGTGTTTTTAACGCCACCTTCATCATTCAACGTCCGTAGCAACTGTCTGAGATGTTATTTGTCAGAAATCACCCGCCACAGACTCACACAAGTTAAGCTCCAGGTCTCTAGTCCTGCTGCTGTGAGCCGTGTGGTTAATTAGCAGTTATCTCCATGGCAACCGCCTTTCACCTCAAAACAATAGGTAGTTTTTCCTCGTGACCGGCTGTTCTTATCTTTACCTGAGGGGCCTCTTCACAGCTTCATGGAGACCTGGAGCTCAGCCCAAACTCAGAAATTACACCGTACAGAAGATTGAGACGCAAAAAAATCACATTTTTACTCTGTAAATCTTTTACTGTTGACCTTTATTTCACAATATTACAAACTAAAATGACACACTTTTAATTGTGGAAAAGTCTGTTTAGCATATATCTGAAGCTTCCCAGCCAACAAAAGTTGTAAGAACAAAATGAATGGCTGACTGCTTGAGTCGTAGCCCAGGCTGTATCAGTGATAATTTTAATATGTAAGTAACTATTAAACCTAATAGTTATAACGGTTTATAATTTGAAGCCTGACAAGCGTCTGTTTGTGAAGTGGTTTGTGTTATATGTCTAAAAACTGCCGGTCGCTCTGAGGTTTGGTTAGATAATAAAAAGACAGTGTTTGAAAGTGTTTAAACGTGGTTGAAGTGTCCAGGCAGTTTTTAGGCCCACCGTATGTTTGACTCTCATCAGATTTGGTTTGACTAAATAACCGTGGCAGTTTTGGCGGGATGAGGGTTTGTGGGGAGGGGCCGTCGGTGGGGCGTCCATTGGAAAAGACTTTCTGTCACGGTCTCTTGCCATCTGCCCTTGATTTTGCTCTCGGACCCTCCCTCTGAAAACGGGCTGCGGGTGGAGGGGTGTCATCGAGTTTGAGGCCGTCACAGTGGACAGCTGGCTAACTTTAATCAGATGCTAGCAGGCATGTGTGTGCAAATAAGTGTGTGTGTGTGAATGGCTTTATCTGGAAGGGGAAAAGCTGGCCACCCCCCTCGAACCCGCTTTCAGAGAAATACCTGCATTGCTCTTAAAACTCAACACTGTACAGTTCTCTCTCTCTCCCTCTCTCTCTCTCTGTCTCTTTTTTTCTCAAGGTTGTTTTGCCCGCCTGCCAAGTTCAGCTGGGCATGTTTTGAAGTGAGGGCAGAATTGTGCAGCAGTAAAGCATGTCTGCAGCTGTCCGTTTGAGAGTCTTTGAACTGAGAATGCAGTGCGCATGAATGGTCGCATTGTGAGCGCGTGTGCCAGAGCGTTTGTACGCCGATTTGTGTTTGGAAGAATCGGGAGGCCCAGGTCTGGGTTAGAGGAGATTACAACAGCCTGAAGAAACAGCCTGAATGTTGGCTTACAGTCAGATGTTGTTCTTAAAGGGACAGTGCCCATGTGTCATTTCAAACCTGTTTGGAAACACAAAAGAAACGATATTTAACCATATTTACTTTGTATAAAGTATGTAAAAATTTACTCTGTAACTTTAAATGCTACTTATTATTAATTATGATCAATTATTAATTATGATCAATTCATTAACTGAAATTAAACTATAGGTTGTTACTTTGTTGTCCATCAACATTGCTGTGTTTTCTTGCAGGTCGTAACGAATTAATCGCCAGATACATCAAACTCAGAACGGGTAAGACACGGACGAGAAAGCAGGTTAGTTGACGTGGTTAACTGGGATATATATATATTTTTATTAATATATATATTAAATATTTTATTGTTATTTATTTTGTATATGTTATGCTTTCCTCTGTTACTTCATGACACCGGCACCTGTTGCTTTGTGCTCAACGTTCAGAGCAAATCTTCACTATTTTATCGTAAAGTAAATACGATTAAAATGTAATTTAAACGTACTCAAAATTCACTCCCTCTCTTGGCCGAGGTTGCGGTCGATGTTCAGTTTGTAATTAAAGGACATGTTTTTGTTCCTAATAGCAGGAGGCCTTTCATCTCCATGGTTACAAGATGTTCCTTTGTGTGTGTGTTTGTGTGTGTTTGTGTGTGTGTGTGTGTGTGTGTCCAGGTCTCTAGTCACATCCAGGTTCTTGCCCGCCGTAAATCCAAACAATTTCACTCTAAACTAAAGGTACGTGCCGATCTCGTGTTGGACCGTGTGTTTGTTTAAACATGTGTTTGCTTTCCTGTGTCTGTAACCCATATTTCCCACTTTTTACTGCTCTGGTTACTATGCAGTTGACTAGCTAAACTTCTGCCTGTTTTCACAACAATCAACCAACATTATAATTTAGTTACTTGTCATTTTCCTCTCTTGATGTCCATGTTTACCTTCAGACGATAGAATTTAAATACTTTGTCTTTTTTTATCGTTTAGAAACGAACACTAAATTTTCGTTAAGGCATTTGGCAAATGTGAGTTATAGTGCATTTAGGCTATACAATTTATCATTATGTGTTTCCTGGGAATCGAACCCACAATCTTTGTGCTGCTGACACAATGCTCAACCAGTTGAGCTTCAGGAACACTAATGTTAAGTGGGGGGGTGTTAAAGGGTTGTGTGTTTGTACAGCTGTGTCATCTGGTGGTTAAACTGTGAATAACAGTTCACTGACACAACATGTCCTCTCAGCTAACCTCTTTTTTGTCACCCATTTTGCTCCAATAAAGTTTTATCAAGTGTTTTTTCTTCTACTTAAATCTTCTCTGTATGTGACTGAAGAACCAGACGGTGAAAAATGAAGCTGTCAGCAGAATATCTGCCATATCTTCATCACAGATCATGTCCACAGCCATCCACAGCAGACTGGGGCTGGTGGGAATCCCACGGTCCACCTTAACTGGACCAGCAGGGGTACGAGACCCAATACACCACCTTAAATCCATTACTGTTTATATGTACAAACACAAGAATTGTTTTCAATTTTTTGTTGCTTTATTAGTTTTGGCAGGTATCAACAGTACAGCCTGGATCCTTACAAAAGTAAGTAAATATAGTTTGTACTTTTGTCCTCCTCTGAATTTGTACACAGATATAAAGTATTTTTAAAGTATTTAATGTGACACCATGTCAAAATTCTCTCTCTCAGTGTTAAGTCGTTCACACAGCAGAAATATCCCATCCAGACGTCCACAGCCATCACAGGTGTGTATGTGCAGTTAAATGTTACC
>JAZGTK010017499.1:0-12249 GCA_036877625.1 Ambastaia sidthimunki
AAAGTGAAAGAGCGAGTGGACCTGTGTCTGAATAAGCTGTTCATCAAGCACACAGCCTTGGATAATTCTATAGTGCTTTAGAAAATGGTTTATGCCATGTCTATGACAAAACTATGTTGTTGATTTTTACAGAAATAGAAAATGTGTTTCCATTATGAAGCCGCACATACGATTGCAGCTTGTGAAATGCCACACACCATTTAAATTATCACGCATTCATACATAATTCATATTTTTAAATGGATTCTATTGTTCTTTTGAACATATATATATGTAAACAAACAAGTAAGTACTTTTAAGTTTTAAGTTAAGTAATTAAGTTAGTTACCATAATCAGATTATTTTGTAACGCATTACGCTCAACATTGGCCCTTACCATGATTGTTTAAAACACCTATAAAATTATGGTTTGCCTCAGTATGGGAACCTTTGACGCATTTCACAACAGCCTCAGTGTTGTAATAAATATTTTTGCAATCGTCCACTGTTCCCACATAATGACATATGTGAAATATTGTGACAGTATAGCGTGTTTTATCAGTGGCACCAGAAACACAAACTGTGTGCCATATCTGTGGTGAACATTTCTGAACTTCCTCATCATTGAAATACAGCACTTTACACAGAAGTGTTAAATCACACCAGTACAGGCAGCCTTCCTCTCTGATCGTCTATAACTCTTTGTTGAAATTTACACCCGCAGCATATTTACCTACTCACCCGGAACTCTGAACTCTGCAGTAAATCATTGACATTAATAATCTTTAGAATATTAACAGAAACATTCTAGCTGAGACGAGTCATTTGTGTATACATGGGAAAAACTGTAAATGTGGCAGTTCTGGTAACACAGCCCAATCACTCTTGCATTGCAGTGTTTAATATGGCAGCTCTAGGAATTTAAGTCCACACACCTGTTTGTTTGCTTAGAATGCCCCTGTGGCTCAGAATAAGATATTCTGCCTTAAGTTGAAGACGTTTAAATCTTTCTCAACTGAAAGCTCTTTCAAGTAAATCAAAATTTGCGCTCATTGTCAGTATGTCAGTATTGGAAAAGTATTTGGCGGTATTTTATTCTGTGATTTCACTGGAATAGAGAAACCGGTAAGTGTCTGTGACAACAGCATGCTGGTCAGTGCAGAGTATTGTCACAATCAACAAATGTTATCTTGCTTATGACCACATCCATCAATGACTACAGGGAAGGATACTGCTTTATGCAACAAGCTTGCAGTGACTGGTTTTAGGGTTAATAGCTAATAGAATTTAATAGTTTTAATAAAAAATGAACCCCTGGCACATTAAAGTACCCAGTTACAGTTTTGTAAGGGTGTTGACAGCTGAGTTAGGCATGTGGGAAAGAATTTTAAAGAGGTTAAGATGAAATAGGCTGTAGCGTTGCCTATGGTTTTTGCCACATTGGCAACATGTTCCCGCTGTTGTGTTCAGCAGGACATATTCTCTTTTGTTGACCATGCACTGCTGCCATGGAAACATTGATAATAGTTCATTTAGAATCTGCAGGGCACTTGCCGCTCGGGCCAAAGACTGAAAAATTCCTCAGCTGTTCCCTTCTTGTTTCTTATTATCCACCAGTCCAAAGAACCTTTAGAGCAAAAACACTGACGGCTTATGCTGGTGAACCATTTTCTCACAAAAGTCAATCATTATTATGACTAAATGTTACGCAGAACTAGTAACCCCCCTTCTAGTAACCCCCCATTCCACACTGCCACCCCCCGTTTCCTCTTTCTGCCTCTTGCATGCCATGGCTCCAACTTCTTGGCATTCTTGTTGACATTTGGAGGCCTGTGACAAAGCTCTCCTTTCACGTGGTCCCAAGCTGCAGCTCGTGGGAAACGCTGGTGTATGTCGCAAACACAACTTGGCACCATCTGTCACCAGGCTGGGAGCGGATGATAAAGTTAGCATCATCGTCGCTAGCGTCTTCGTCCCACTGCATCCTCCTCCTCTGTGCTGGCCTCTTCCAGGAAGTGTGTGTGAGTCAGACGTCCAGCTGAGTGTGGCTGACCAGACTTGGCTCCCACGAGGGCTCCTGTGGGAGGGGAAACGGGGAGGAATCGGAGGATGAACAGAGGGTGGATGAAGGGATACATTGTGGTTGCAGGTGGTTAACCTTCACAGGCCTGCAGAGCAGAGGGTTTGAGTTTTGCTTCTAACACTGTGTTCTAACCATGTATGATGCAACAGCTTTCACATGTTAAAGATATTGGTCATTAAAAATATCTACATGTTGTTTAAACCTGTGTGACTTTTTAGCTAAATGTATAAGCTGCTATTTGTATCTTGTATCAGTAAAAGTGGATGGTGACCCGGGGCCAAAAAATCACCCTAAAAGCATTATAAAAATAGTTCTGTGTGTGGGGAACATATTGAAAGCTGTTAGACACTGAAAATGCTACTCTGAAAGTCTTTCTTAAAACCTGGGTCATCATTCACTCTCATTGTATTGGAAGGAGCAGCTTGGATATTTTACTGCTATTTAAATGGCAGCTTTGCTGTTCCATTGGTTTGAAAAATTTAAGGGTGTATAAACGATGACAGAATTTTCATTTTTGGTTGCAATTTCGTTTGCAATTTTGCCAGTTAGAACATATTTGATGTTTTACAGCTATGTGGGAATATTTGGGATTAAAACAATGTTAAATAACAGAAATATAAACCAAGCAAATAACAAAATCATGTGGCTGGTTAGAACAAAAACAAAAGAAATGGAAAATAAGTTTCATTTGTCATTTAATACTAACCCTCTAGTTAGTAAAGTTAGATTGACACTTCTATATCTGTATTTTTATTACTATTCTGAATTTTGATCAATTACAATGATATGGACTTTATCTTGTTTTGCAACTTCTTAATTTCAATATGACAGACGGGCGATTTTGGTTTCAGTTTCACTCTTTTATTAATCTCTTGGGTTTCTGATTTATATCTAAGTGTAATCATGAGCTGATCTTTAACTGCTGCTGTTTAAGACACAGGAGGTGGTTGATTAGCTGACCGGATTTTCTGGGCTCCTTCCTGCATGTGTGACAATGGCCACTCATCTCTGCTGGCAGGAACCAGGAGCAAAGAAGCGTCAGGAGATATTTAATTAAGACAACAGTTCAATTAACAGCTCAATTAGCTGAGGTAATTAGAAGCTCTGCTGGAACAAAAGCCAGCACACTCAGTGGGTCCCTCTGCAGAAGCAGGGTGGCTCAATTCTGCTTTCGGCATCATAATCCTGCTTAAGAACTGGACAATTTTCACCTTAAATTACCTGGAGCACGACACTAGTACAAATCTATAAATCAGATACGCTTATTTCTCCAACAGTTTGAGGTCTTTCTGTTGAACTTGTTCCGAGTAAACTTTGGTTGGCACGCTGTTGTTTATTTATAAGACCCATAAATACCATCAGCTTGTTTGCTTTTAGCCAGGCTGTCTCTGTTTTGACCATGCGTGACTCTGAAAATATCTCCAACGCTTCATGTTCTTGAATTCACTGCTCCCGTGGAGGGTAGACATGGCATCGAGCGCAGCTGCTATGTGTCGCCCACCCCGCGTGTGTCTGTGCCGGGTACAGCTTCATCCACTGAGCCTGCCTCACCTAATCAGCTCTGGTGTAACTCACCAGGTGAGGCTCCTTATTTGCTGTTGTGCATAGACTGAGATCTCCAGTATTAGTCCCATTCGGAGTGCAGACAAAAACACCTGATGACATGTCCGTCAAGACACAGCCTTGTCTGGGTAGCAGATGGGGTGCTGACCTCAGGGACTGCTGGAGGCGGCGTGTGGGACTGTCTGTTGGCTGTATTGGTGAGGAGAGAAAATTCACAGCCATGGTCCTGCTCTACAGCACCACACTGTAATGAGATCTTGTAGAGCCGAGGCCAGCTGAGCAGAACAGTGCAGGTCAAGAGATCAGATATGTAGACTGGGTAGATTTAGACCTACAGATGAGATGAGTTTATGTTTGAGGCCTGCTTTAGAGGCAGGCCAGTGAGTTTATATGTGGTGGTCCAAAAGGCTGGACTGAGCTGGTTGGAGCTAAGAATATGGTTGTTGCAGCATCATTTTATTTATTTTTAAGTTAATTTGGTTTGTATAATAGTTACTGGACCTTGAGCATATAACCTACTTGAGTAATAACCTACTGTTGGTGAATAAATTATAAACTTATAACTTTTATGTTTTGTGGCTTTTATTGTGCTTTATCATTTTTCAACTTGCATTGCTTCTATAACATCTTTCATTCTTAGGTGACCAGACATCATCTTTTCATTTCTCAACCTCCCCACCAATCACCTGCCTCTGTTTTCATATTTAACACCCACTTGTATGTCACAATCTAATGAATTTCAAGAAATTAAGATCAAGTCCCAACCTGCATTTTTTTAAAATTCCTGTTTCACTCAGAAATTTGTTAATATTGATGTTAACCAAATAATGCAAGTCTTGTGGATCTCAAAGCATCACCCCTAGAAAACTGTCATGTTGCTGAAACAGAATTCAGTGTCAGTAGATGTCACACAGTTGTAATAAATCTTGTGACAGGATGAGTTGCCGTTCGTCACTAACAGTCGAGGGCTGAGGGCTGTTGCCACATGCCACATGTTGCCCTGCACTTCCCCCGCTGTTACCTCATCACACCCCGACAGCTGGGCCTTCAGACCGCTATCTGGCGACCGCAGTCTCCACAGGGCATGTGACTCCATCACCGGTGGCCCTGTGTTAGCTTAGTGCGGACCTCAACCCCAGGTTTCCTGTCACCAGCCCTCATCACTTCCTACTGTTGGTGTGAGTTACGCCCCCCCATCCTGCCAGCTGCTGTCAAACACAGAACAGTAGAATCATGGGACACAAACATCACGTTCCTGTGACCTTTCTCTTTAATTCAAAATTAATGTCATATGCATCCTCTAAATGCGAAAATTAATGCTAAGTTTTTTAATTTATTACAATAGAATACAAAGTGTGTTTAAATCTGCCCTCTTGGATTTTTAGATTAGATATTTAATCTACAAATAGCTGAATAATACCTCAAATAAAGATGGTTGTCTAAAATGTTGTGCCAATATGGCTAAATTTGGTCAGCCATATTCCTTCATGTATTGTGATGACTGGTTGCTAAGTTAGTTTGCAGTTTAGCAGTTTTGACTGGTTAGTCTCACTCACACACACACACACACATTGGCATTATGACGACTTTTCATAGACATAATGTTTTTTATACTGTACAAACTGTATATTCTATTTCTTAACCCTTCTCCTAAATCTTTTGTCATTTTTTTAATTAACAAAAACTTCACCATTTATCATGTTTTTCTTTAAGCAATTTAGTTTATGAGGACACAGGAAGTGTTTCTTTAAACCATGTTTACATTGTTATACACATCATTATACACATTTGTGTCCTCGTAATGCAAATAGCTACAAAATCTATAGATGTCTCTAAATTGTTAGTTAGGATTGAAGAAAGTATTTCAGTGTTAAAATCTTTAAGCTTTCGTTTCACTGAGTGTGTATGTGCATTTAAAAGCCACGCTGAACCTTGGCATTAGAGAAATAGGTCAACCATTTTACCCTGGGGATACCTGCACAGTTTGCATTCTAATAGCTGATACAAACTCTTTTGCTCTTTCCTCTTCCTTTCCACCAATCAGAAGCTTTCTCGCGTGTCCCTCTGCCCTGCCTGGGACCGTTAAACAGTATTGGCCATTTATAATGATAATAAGAGATCCGGCTGTTTAAAAATGAATGGTGTGTCTGTTTCTCTGTGCATGTTTGAAAGGAAAGTGCAGGCTACAGAGAATTCTTGTACAGTCCTTTAATTGGCCTAAAGTCAGTCCCCTGGACAAGTGTTATCTGAATAATGCATGGCCTTTCTTAATGAAGCGTGCGCATGTTGTTTTACTTCTGTAGGATATAGGGTAAAATTAGCATAGTCCTACATCTGCATCTTAATCGTGGCTGATAATCAAGCTCTCGCTTTGTTTACAGCTTCCCACGGGTCCGCTGTTTACCGCCCGCCCCAATAATGCCAGTTTAACTCCTGCTCATTGTGGGCCTCTTAACATACGATACAGTTAGCGATGGCACTTCTGGGTAGGCAAAGTCACACTGGACAAATTGCTGTTTATGTGGATCCGCGACCAGCTTCTGTCACCAAAATCATTACAGGAAAAGTTTTCAGACTTATTTTTGGTCAGTGTGATGTTTCTGCAAACTTAACAAACTCAGCGAGCAGACTGAGGATTGCGATAGTTGTTGTGAAATGCTTTTTGTTCCTCTGAGGGTGCAGGTGGTGTGTTTCGTAGAGTGGAAATAAGTCTCTCTGTGTGAAAAATGGGACGTCAGCAAGGATGATGTACCCTAATTGAAATATGAGTACATTGCCAATGTCCATCATTTGTAAAGTTGTGCTAACTTCATATGTTTAATATTTAGGGAGATAAGCTAAGGCAAATGTCACTTTTACTATTGCTCATATCTGGACTTAATTTTTAACAAACCTACTTTAACTAAATCTTAACACCTGACAAATGGATTTGTAGAAGGTGAAACTTGTTGTATGCTTTATAGGTGATCGGGTGATTTTGCCTGGAAGATAAAACTGGCAAAAAAAAACATAAGTTTGCTTTGACGGAAGAACCAGAGTTATATCTAGAGAACAGAATTTCAGAGAGAGACGTGTGGGTTTCTTTTGACTTGGTCCAATAAACAACCATATATCACTATATATATTACATACAATCATATCATCACATATCATCATATATCACATTACCAACTAAAAACAACCATAACAGCTTAGCATTAGAATGGCAAGTTTTGCATAATGTTTTGAAAATGGTAAAATCTGATTTTTTTGGCATTTTTGTTTGTTTGGTTTTACAAACTGAGACACAAATCAAAATTATTTTTTTATTCCAGTACAGTTTAGCTTTATTTAACCTAGAATATTTCTTTCAATTGCACGTTTCATGTTTCATTGTAAATGATCAGGTTTTCCTGTTGTGTTTGAAGCATTTTGTTAGCATATTCATCACTGTGTGGACCGCTTCCCAAAAGTGTCATTCCATATTTTAAAGCCAGTGCACACTGAGCTGGGTGTCCCTTTAACAGATTTCATGCAAATACAAACACCACATGGTCACATATTGTCATACGGCACAAGCCTATTTTTGGTCACAGTCTCTAAAAGATCTTTAAGATTTCAAACTTGGAGGTGGAACGTTCCAAAGTCTCATCAAGGCATGCAGAACGGATTCCACTAATCCAACAGTAGAGTTCCTTTCATCTGTTGGCATTTGCCTGAAAGTGTCTCATCTGCTTCCAGTGTGTCCTAAGAGAAAACAGGCAGGTAGGCTGCACATCGACTATCTATCCAAGAATAGTTAAGCACATCTCACACTTTTATATGATATCAGATTTTATTGTCTTGTTTTAGCATAGATGGATATATGTTTTTAAATATTATGTAGTGATTCAAGCATGGGTGTCTGGTCCTTATTTTGGGTCACCAGGTTGGGTCACCAGGCACTTATTTTGGGGGCACTGTTTTTAATTTGGCATGCAAAAGGGCTCCAGAGTTCAAATCTCAAGGTTGTGATGTTGCTTGCTGTAAGTCTGTGAATAAATAGTGTTTGGATGGTGGGTAGGAACCCTGTGGCTCTGCGGTGTGATTTGGAGAAATGTTGTGTTTGTTGATTAAACATTCATATGGCCAAAAACATTAGTCTGCATTAATATGTAATATAATTACCATATTATTATTACTTAATAACAAGTAGTCTAAAGAAACTGAGTTTGTACAACTGGACAGGACATTAGCCATTAATACATTTAGAAGTGATAAAAGATTTTCTGATCAGGTACGATTTTTCCTCTTCTCTCCTTGGAATGGAAAGTTTTGTGAAAGTAATTGACTTTTCTGCTTTTTCCTGAGTTTATACACTTATCTCTGGTTCTCAGCCTAGAGGGAGAGAGACTGAATATACGCGCACTGAATTATTTAAGGCAGATCCTGTGATGGCGGAAGATTCAGACAGCTGATTTTGGCAGGCATTGGAATACCTGTCAATTCACACATTCTGTGCTGTCTACCAGGTTTAGACAACTCTTCTGTTTTTTCTGTCTTGGCCAGAAACGCAGCCTGGCAAAGGTCCAAAAGAAATAAATAAATAAGTACAATCACAAGACGTTCCTTCTTCAGACGAACTTTGCCAATCTAAAGTTTCAATGCTACTGATACAAACCTTAACAAGATCAGACAGAATTTGTGTGTTGTCTTTTAAAAGAATCTTCTTCAATTCAAATCATATTCTTATTCTGTATTTTTTGGAGATCCAGAGCGGCACGTAAGAGGGTTCGACCTCAATGACTAATTTATGTGCTTGCATTGCCATGGCCAAGACAGCCAAATCGCCAGATTTTTTTAAAGACGAAAGCATTGAAACAGGTGTTGAAGACTGCAGACAAAGTCAATCGTAACACTCAGTGATCAAGCTGGAAAAATCAGAGCTACAACAGAACTGTTCAATCGTAATGTCATTGTTTAGGCTGTTTCCAAAGGTAATTCTCAATTGGCTCCCTTAAATTTTAAATGTTTTTAGAATAACAGTTTTAATTGAAGTAAAATAAATATCTGGTCAATTACTTACTGATATTTTTGGTGCTATTTTTTTGCTGTATTCTAAGTTGCTGTACAGTATAAGGACTACAGTGGCTGTCAGATTCATGGAGCACATAAACTGACATTTTTGTGGTAGTTCAGATTTGAGGTTGGCTGTTTTTTTGTGTTTTTTCTTTAAATTATAAAACTGAGAAAATCATTTCAAGGAACATTAACAAAAGTTCTCATTTTACTAACAAATGTTCTCAAATTACTAACATTTTACTAATAAATGCAATAAATGCTTTAAAAAACAATTTTGACCTAGATGTTTTAGTAGCTCAACAGATCAAAACACCAGCAATGCCAGGGTCATGGGTTCGAGTCTTTGAGAACTGTTAAAATGTAATCCTGAAATGCACCTTAGGTCACTTTGAGTAGAAGTGTGTGTCATATGCAAAAAAGTGAAATAAAACCCCTGCTATAAAATTCCTATTCTCTTCTGGGTTTTAGGACTACTTACTGAACGGCTCTATTCTCCCTTATTGTTAGTTTGAGCACCATCATCTGTCACTGGTTAATGGGACTAATGGTGTGAATCTGGCAGTGACCTCGATGTGCAGTGACTTTAGCTCAGCCAAAAGGACCAGAGACAGGTCCAGTGCCTAAGTCAAGGCCGGACACTCACACCCAGAGCTGCTTCACTCGTCCACACAGAGAGTGATGTGTGTTCTGTAATATATTGTGTGTGACTATAACTGATCAGGTTTGGCATGAGTTTAAGTCTTTCTTTGTTCTTTTTACTTGACATTTTGTGGAAGAGGAGGAAAACGGAGAACCCCAAACTGCCTGAAGGTCCATAATAAACAAGATTTTCAAGATATTTTTAGTTGCTCTTTAGATTGTGGTAACACATGAAAAATCCCCTGATATTTTGACATCCTCATTTGAGATGCAGTAGGATGGTGGCGTGATGGGGGACTCAGCAGGGTATTTTTTTGTGGGGAAGATTAACAGGGAAATGCCCCGTTACAATAGACACCACAATTTATTCACCGTAATTATTTATTGACAGAAATTTCCATGAAATTATTTGTGACACCCAACCATAATTCTTGTTTTAGAATCATACACGGTGTTAATGTTAAATGTTAATAAACAACAAGTGAAAGATTCTTCGTAGAGCGTTTTGTCTGATGACTCAAAAAATAACGAGGAAGTGATGAATTGGGAGCGGTTGCGGAAGAAATACTTCACTAAACAATGAGGTGGATCTTTCCGTTCCAGAACACAAATTAATGAACAGCTTATTATCTTTACAGGAGACTGTGAAAACGATAGTAATGACTCACATGAGTTCATTCTGCTGTGTTATTGTGGTAAAATAAGCCCTCAAATGGAAACCAAACAAAACAAACACTCCTGTATTTTTTTTCCTTATAGAACGTGACTGTTCAGTATATTCTTTTAAGAATATGCGTCGAGCAGAGGCGTTTGGAAGAGACAATGGAAGCAGTGCTTAAAAATGTATGAGAAAATAACAAACAAACAAAAATAAACCAAACAAATAATACATATCACAGTTCAAACAGTCATTCAGCATTCAAAGGAACACTGTCCAACAGTGACACCAGCGGATAAAACTCCCTCGAGCTCATTGTGTTCTCATAGAGGGTCTAGAGCTTAAATGTAAATGAGTCATAATGGTAGAAAGGGTTGGACTAATTAAAAACTCAACATGCCAACACGCAGTATGACATCACCATTTTGGCCACATTTAAAATTATAGGAATTTATATAACATGTTTGGTCATGTATGAACATACTGTACAAAAATATTACAGTAGCATTGGTTGCTTGTGGATATGAAGGAAGTTAAACTATGTAATCATCAGGTATAAAAGGAGCACGTGTCTCTGAGGGCTCCTTATTTCAGAATTTCTGAATTTCATTTCAGTAAGTTCCTGCAGCTCAACTGGTAGAACGTTGCCTTAGCAGCGCAAAGGTTGTGGGTTCGACTTCCAGAAAACACACACTTGATAAAATGTATAACTTGAATGCTCTGTAAGTCACTTTGAATAAAAGCGTCTTTTAAATGCATAAACGTAAATGTAAGTCCATCACGCCACTGGCCCACGGGTCACACGCATCAACCCTAAACCATCAATGCAAGTGGATCCTGACTAGCAGCAAACAAACTACTTGAAAGCAGATGTTCTTTCAGCTGCCAGACCTTTGTTGCATGCTGGAAAACAATAAATAATTCTCTTTATGCCACATGTGGGTGTGAAATGGGGAGAGAAAAATGGCAAGAGTATTATGTGTTTGCCAGATCAAACAGCCCTGGCAGCTCTTTAATGATCACCCAGAGTAACAAGGTACCGGCACAAAGACAGAAAATGGCAGGAATGTTTGTTTACATACTCAGTCCTAGTTAGACATCCTCAACCTCTGCTGAGGTCACACGGCTGTTTGTGTGTTAATGAGTGTGTGTTCACCGGTAAGTGACAGCTGTGCTTCTTGTAAGATGTCTTGTTTCTTACCCTGGATAAACATCCTGTATTTGTTTGGCGCCTGGATATTTGTCAGTATGTCGGCTTTGATGGAATAAATTTGATCTGTGTGTTTACGGTGAATGCGACACATGCCAGTGCATTTAAGGATGCATGTGGTATGAAAACAGTACGCAAGGCATTTCTCAAGAGAATAATATTTAAGGCTTGATAAAGATTTACTTTCTACTGCCCTAGAACACTTTTTCTTTCCAGAGGAAAGTTATATTGCTCAGAGATTGCTCTTTTCCAGGAGGCTTTATTTAATTGAGTTTTTAAAGGTTTTTGTTGTTTTTTATGTTTTGTTTTTTAATGTTTTTTGCAAGTATCAACATTGTCTCAGATGTACTTTCTAAAGGATTAAATTTGAGTTCATACTGCAATGTCTAACTTTTGATTGCAGGTTTTGGTGTCTGAGCAAATCGGAGCTCTTATTGTGAGACTATAGATAAGACATGTTGGATTGCTACTGGCTGATTATTGGATAAAAAAATAGAGCAGCAGAAAACTTTTCAGATTAATAATATCTCATTTGTTATTTGTCTTTTCTAAAGTTCCTGATTTTGCTGAGTAAGGCATGTTCCTGGACATCTTTTGTTATTCCTGAAACAACAATCCTGTCAATAATTATAACCATAACCTGCCTCTTAAACTAGATGAAAATAACAGCCTGAAAGAATAAGAATAGTGTATCTAACCCAGTCTTAAGCCTGTCTCTAACATGAACACAAAGTAACTCTAAAATCTGATTGGCTGTCAGAAACGTTCTAGGACCAGCAGAACATTGACCTAGGAACATGAAATTCACTAAAATTATCATCTTCCTTTTGTTTGCCACCTCCAATTGTGGGCATATTCCCAACATGCACTGGTGCGTAAGACAGCCAACCGCTGCCTTTCACGCATAACAGCGTTGACTCTTTCAGAGGCTTCCATTTCCACCAATTAACTTCTGACTTCATCAGTGCTCTATTTCTGTCTTTTTACACCCAACTTTTTTGATGACAAGTCAATAAAGGAGTTTCACGGAGTGGGCGTCCATAAGCACAGGGCTGTAATCAATCCTCAGAGCCCCCC
>JAZGTK010017500.1:0-12249 GCA_036877625.1 Ambastaia sidthimunki
AAAGCCTCAGTCACCCTCTCGTTGTAATTGCATGGAAAAGTTCTATAAAACCTTTGTATTTCACAGATCATGCCGGTTTGGAATGACATGACCAGGAGAAAATAATTTTGGGTGTACTGTTCCTTTAAGAGAAGACAGTGAGAAGTTCCTGACCTTAAGGGCTGAACTTCATAACCCTATTCTGCTGGGTTTTGAGCTTGCACCATACTTCCTCTTACTCTGGTTGACCACTAACTCACTACAAACAGCAGGAAATTAATAAACTTACATAACGTACATCAGCCTGATACACTTTTATTCAGTTGTTTCTTTCTCATTTTCCCTTTGTTCAGGACTTTTAAGATGATCCCTGAGAATGTGGTTACAGAGCAAATATAACACAATGACAATAAATCCCTCTTTGTTTACTAATTTGTCAAGGCTTTGAGCAATGGGAGTGGTGAGAAAAGCCTGACACAAGGGGGAAAGGCACAAAGCATTATGGGAAAAGAGGATGGGAACATAAGTGAAAAGAAAAGGTGAGAGACAAAACTAAACCATTTACAGGCCAAGACCTGCAGAGGGAGTTCCAGGGGTGTAGAGAAGATAACAAGGGGCTCATGGGAGGGCACATAAGGACATGATAAACAAAAGGAAGCACAAGAGGGAGGGGTATGATGGTAGATGAGATTTTGTGATGTCAGAAGATAAGGCTGCAACATACACGGGTGTTAAACAGTCAGAACTGTACTGGGTACAGCGGGTGAGAGAATCAGAGAGGGAAAACCTATTGCTGTCCCACCACTGTGCAGTAATCAGAGGATGTTACTCTGTGTTGATACAACCGAAGACGGTCACTGCGGCAACGTGCCGTTCAGGAAGTCGTATGTTGACTGAGAGTAAAGCTCAGACTTACTTCAAAGTCTCTAACTCTTGCTTTTTTTCTCGTTTCCTCTCATCCCTTCATCTCTGGGCTTTTTGAGTCATAACAGCACCTCACAAGGTTGTGCGAGTGTCTGCTTGCCCCCATTGAGTAGAACCAACATATTTCCACAGGACGCTGCTAGGCTCTGACCTAACGGGTTTTCTGGATCAGAGTGAAGGTTCGTTTCCAAATCACAACCAGGCTCAAGCCCACGACACAATCACTCAAACAATCAGAAAAAGTAATGCATTCAGATGATACACACAGAAGCATACAAGCATGTTTTCCACAATTAAGGCAATTTAGCCATTTTCCACTCAGGTTAAAGTTGACATTTCCTTGAAGGTTTCAACAAAATAATCCTCGCCTACCCGCAAACTTTCTCCAATAGAGGAGGAATGATGTTGGAGAGAAGCAATCTGCAGTTAGAAAACCTCAATCATTTTCTTTTTTGCCCTCTAGTCAAGCTATAGTGGGTGGAGCAACATCTGTGGGCAGGACAAAACATATAGGTGGGGGAAGCTGGACCACGCCCACTTCTGTGCTAACCAACAGGTGAATAGGAAACGGTAGAGAAAAAGACAAACATTAACTCAACATGACACACAATTTTTCTCACCTCTGTCGAAAACAAGGTTGCAAGGAGGTAAAAGCTGACAGGATTGTACTTGTTTAAGAGGAACTCCAAGCATCCTACTCATTCAGAGACCCTGTACCCAACCCCCCAGCCAGCCATGGTTTTTCCAGGACTGGTTTGGGAATACAGCACAGCCCCGCTGTGTAAAGCCAGCTGGTTCTCCCATTGCTTTCGTATACAGCAGCAGCTGGGTTGGCAATACTGTGGCCATGTCTCCTCCCCTCAGAGCTTAGAATACCCACAATGCCTTATATGGGCAGAATATGCTTCTAAACGTGGGACTGGGGGTTCCCACAAGAGTTCCTGTGTCTATCCAATGCCGAGTGGATGGAGGTTGGACAGAGAAACTGCCACCTCCTCCATTCCTATTTCTATCTGTGGCCTCTAACAGGCTGTGTTTATAACTTTGGGCGCCTAAACACTGGAAAAAGCTTTAATGAGGCATATAATAGAGAATAGTCCCTACGCTGCATTTCTAAAAACAGAGGTTCTCATTGGCCTACAGAGTTCATTGCTTAAACATTTGGTTGCATAGTGGGACATTAATTTTGCATCTATTTTCTATGTCCTTGCAACACACCATCCTCAAGTCAATTGATTCCCGGTAGGCAGAAACTCTAGTGTCCCAGCCTTGAGCGTTTGTTAGTGAAACACAAGGGCCTCTCATCAGTGACAGATGTTATATCTAAGATCTCTTCCTCTACTGAAAAGCCAAGGCTGTTGAGCTGTCAGTGGTCAATTAGAGATGTTGATATTTCATTTTCAACGCCACATCCACTGGAAATGGGATGCAAAACAGACCCTGAAGATACTGCCAAAATATCCACGATGGAACTTCCTGTTTTCATTGTTTTCCGGTTCTTTAGGAGCCTGAGATCACCAACAATCAGACCTTTTCTCAAAACACAAAGAACATTCGCAGAATTCAGAATCCAGCGGCCCACATTTGCCCCTCTCACCTCAAATTGTGCCACTGAAAAGAAACAATGACATGTCTTAAACAATCACTTCAGCTTTGTCAAGTGGCATAACTTCACTAAAGACCATCACAAGCCTTTGTAGACTAACTGACAACAAAACTAAACTTTAGAACTGTTGTAATGAATCACAGAAATCGAGGCGGGTCATGAGTGCAGTTAGAGGGAACTGGGTCACCAGGCACCAAAGCAAGCGTGACTTTAATCACCTAAAACAACTTAATGTCTGTATTATATCAAGTTCATTTACAATGTAAAATGTCACAACACTTTTAAATAGGGCTGGGTAAAAAAATATTGATTCTGTGATTTTTAATTGTTTTTCAATTTAACAAAACTATTGATTCAGTAAATCTTTGAATCAAGTCTTAGCGTGCATGTTTTACTTTTGTTTTAAAATATGTAAATATTTTTTAAACTTGTGTTATGTGTGGGCCCGTGGTTAATGTAAATGTGTATTTCAGTAATATACTGTAGCTAGTGGTAGGGCTTCATTTACCAGTATTTCTATTTAAATATGAATTCCATGTCTGCAAGACTAGTATTTTTAATGAAATATTGATAACTGAATCCAATTGAAACCATACAGATAAGAACTAAATCAAATCACCAAATTGGTCATAATACCAACCCTACTTTAAAATACTGCAACCTGTAAAACTCATTCTTTCAAGAGACAGAAAAACAAGCCACAGGATGAAGCAAACATTTTGGAATCCCATTGTGAAAATCTTTCTCTCCCTTAGGAAAACACTGAAAAACTTATTTCAACATCCTATTACAACATCTCGGTTATGACTGAGCCCGACATGACATCATCAGTGAGGCTCAAACACAAGTCACGGGGTGAGGTTAACATAATATATTAGTGTGAATGCCAACGCTGTACAAATGCATCATTCAGTGGCAGACCATTTGGCAAAGTGGCATGACAGCCAGCCGGTCACCAGACGCTCAGTTGCCGTGGCAACCACGACAATGTCATGCGCCGGGTGCAGGGAGTGACCACGCCTGTTCATTCCAAACATTACAGTCGTAATTATGAGATACCAGCAAGTCCCTTAGGGAAGGACAAAAGGACAACCACTCTTCACCCGGTGTTAAAGCTGATCCAAGGGAGGATTCACACTCAGACATGAGTCAATAAACCAAAATGAATTGGAGAAGAATTACATTCTTTAGACAAATATGACTAACTATGACAGCAATAGTTCACATTACATCATACAGAACACCCATTTTTCCTTTTAAAGACTCTTAAAATGTAAAAGAGTTCATGACTACATGCCTTACAGAGACGTACAGTAAGTGGAGTCACTCCACATCTGGGAACACGTCTGGGAAATGAGGTGCAGCAGATATGTTGAATCTGACGATCACTCAGAAACATGCCAGAACTCAATTCTGCACATGCTGATCTTATCTGCTGCACTATCTCCAACACTGTGCAACGGCATTCCCAAACATATTCTCCCATTACTTACGAAGGCCCCCAGTTTGACATGAGTGATGCCATTACTATTACAACATGCCTTCTGTTGCCCTTTACAAGAGCAAGAATAAATATATCCACCACGAGAATCTAGCATCTTTTTCCATGCAAATCTGCAGTCATATTATTAAAGAGTAAAATAATAATATTCTAGTTGAGGGACATATGGGAATTGATTGCTGTCTCATAGTGCTGCTTGCATTTTTTTCCTAAAGGACACCAATGATTGCCACAAGATATTTGGAGAAGATTCACTTTTAAGTATTAGAACTTGTGGCCACAATATACATTTCTATGTCCATATGACTGAGGTCAAGAGATACCCTACAACAAAACTGCCACTGACTGAGCCCAGCTAACAGAAACTAGTTCTTAACTGGGTGGGTGGGTGTTGTTATCATTTCAAACGCTGCTCCAACTCTATGCCTCACCCCAACAAGGAGATTTTAACGATACAAACTCAATGGTCAACAGCTCTAAAGCACCTTGGATTGATAGATAAGCATGCGCTACCCGTTTCATTTCTGTGGTCTGGGTCCAAGGACACACCTTAGGTTTCATGACTTATCTTCATGCTGGAGAGAACCTAGTTGAAGGTTAACCCATGCCTTCCAGATCTCCATATGCAGATCATGAAGAACCAGTCCCCGGCTAACTTTCTCAGAACGGTGGCCAACGTTCTTTCAAGGTTAACCAAAAATATAAAGGTTATCAAAGTTCTCTCAAGGTTATGCAAAAATATTCTTGCAGTAACATTACCAGAACGTTTTTTAACATTTTATATTATATATTTAAAAAAGTTATTAAATTGTTAGTGGAAAATTAATGTTTTTAACATTCCTAAAACATTTAAAATAACATCTTTGCTACATAATAGAAACATTAGAGAAACGTTCTTACAACCTAAAATGGTTAGCTGTAGTTCAGCTGTAGGTGCCGTAGTTCAGTTTACAGTGCACAAGAGCTTAAAAAAAAACACTTACAGCTTACACCTACACTTACAGCTGTCACTAATTATAAGTGTCAAATTAGACAAACCAACATTTCTAAAAACATATATCACATATTCAAGCCATTACACGTCATTCCAGTTAATGTGAAGCTGTTATCAGACCTGCCAGCATGTGAAATATCATGCAGGCAGTTGTTCTGTTAGCTAAGAGATGTAATCACCATTGTAATTCCATCTGTGAGCATTTTTCCAGAGGAAACCTCTGGAGAAAGGAACGTAACCTCAGCCTCCAGTTCTAATCCCACAACACCAGCCCTGAGTCCACCCATGTCAATCAGGACACAGTTCAAGCCCGTGTCAAAGGATCCAAGGTGGATATTAGAGAATATCTTACACCATCAGCTTAATCAGCAGTTATGGATGAACGTGAGCGTGTCAGTGAGCAAACCAAAGCTAAACAACCTGTCAGCACAAAACGAGTAACATGAGCAGGTAAATCTCCAATGACAGTCATTTTGCTTAATCTATGAAAATTGCATGACTGACTCTTTTTTTCTTTTCTTAAAGGTAGTTGTAGGCGATTTCTAAAGGGCTAGCAATAACAAGCTAGCTTTAAAAGCATAAGACCTCTCTACAGAAAACTCTCCAAAGTCACGCCTCCACCAATACACATGCCTACACGATGCAAATGCAGTTTGACCAGCAAGCAGGACATCCTATCATTGCATTCTGACCAAATGCAATAATTAGACAACATTGGTCCTGGGCCTTTACAAGAACATATGCATAAAAAAAATGCAGACCACTTAGTGATTGCTATCAGGATGTGAAGAGACTTTCAACCAGAATAACAAAAATGTTTCTATAAATAAAAGCAAAAAAAGACTGTACTTCCACTTTCTTCCGGACATGGTAAATGGTTTTGTTGATATGCACTAATGGCATATCTGTGAACATGTGCCATGGTAGTACTTTGAATATACCCGAGTACTATGTAAATTTCAAAATTCTGTGGTACATGAATACATTGATACTCCCACAGTATTTTATGAGGAATTATAAATAAGATTTTTTTTCAAATATCCAAACAACAGAGTTAAAACTGAGGCTGAAAGCCCTCAGTCAGGCTTTGCAGTTTTATCCTGATATGGAGCAGAACGGAGTCCAAGGGCCGGTCCCTTAATGGGAAATTTTAAGTGGAAAAGCCACAGCTAAATAAAGAAAAAATGCAGATCCTACAATGAGCTCATGACTCACAACACGGCAGAAAGACATTCACTCACACAAGTCTCTGTCTTATTCCGGGGATCACACACACTGATAAAATACGTATAGCTTGAATACACTGCAAGTTGTCAATGTGTCAGATGCATGAAGTAAATGTAAACTGCCCCTCCCCAACCTCAAATTTCCCCCAGTTCTCACGCTATAAACTAAATTAGAGCATTAACTCGTGTTTCTGTTCATACTGTAAACAAATACCAGGGCCGACATCACTCATACACTCCAATGAGCTCACTGTTCCTCTGTATGCAAATGTTCTACACCACAGAATTATGGCTGCTTTTATTGACTTAAGACAGGCTGCAAAGTCTAATGTCACGTTTAACACAGTCCAGTTTTCTTACGTAACATAATGCCTTTCCAAGTGAAACAGAAACATGAAGTCTGGGAAATTGACTATGTATATAAAAAGTGGATGGTTGCTTTAAGTATTTTGTAGCAACAAATTTACAGTTTTACAGTAAAAGTTACAACTTCAGCCGTAGTTCTATGCTTGGGACAGAGTAAAGACCCATGAGCGGTTGGTTAGCCCTCAGAACTTCCTGTTCAGAGTATAACACACACACAGGTGTATCCCCTCAGAGATCTCTGTGGGACACGCTGACAGCTGTCTGCTTAACAGACCAGCAATAAGGGAAGGGCTGGTGTACACCAATGCACAAATTACACAGCCACAAATGTCACCGGTCTTCCCACCCTGAACCAAATATTCTGCAGCAGCCGCATATTTCGCCACCATAAACAGATGAAGAACACACAGTGATTGGACGATAATGTAAGAGACTAAAGAAGAAGTCACAACAGAGCTCTTTGTCTGAATGGAAACGTGGACACACACACTTTCTTTACAGGGCTCACTGTTGACAGACATAGAGCTGAGCAAAGTTAATTGTCTGGGGACGGCTGGAAAATACTTCAACTGTAAAGTTTCCCAGCCTCGAACCATAAACCCTGTTGCTGCTAAAATTGTGTTTTTGAAGTTGTACTCAAATATATTGTCCTTTTTCCTGTATCAATTACAAGCCTGAATCTGTACTTGTATAACAAGATCTTGGTAAACGTTAAACAGTACATAGTTTAAAAGTCTTTGTTAACTATAGAAGGGCAAAATATTGTTTTCATAAAGTTTCTAAAAGTGCACAACACAAACCACTCTGAGCTTGAGTGTTTATAGCATTATTCACCATGAGATCTGCCCTTTATAGACGCTTACTCAACTCTGAGCCTAATTGTTCTCAATTATAGTAGTTACACCACAATTCAGTATTGCCCAATTAAATAGACTCGAAGCCACTTCCCACATTCCAATGTCTCTTTATAAGCACGTCTTCATTATGTTCTGCAAGACACTGAGACATGACAGGTATGTTGCACAAGTACCTCTGAGGACACGTGCCAATGATCTTAAGATGTTATCATATTAACAACGCACAAGTGAAAGCCACTTTTACATGCACCCTGACACAGCACAAAGATCTCAACACGTTCTCTGAGTTTTAGAAGATAGCATGTGTCCAGCACAATCTAATATGACACGATTGAGGGAGGATAGTTTGGAATGAGCCAATTAACAGCTGGTCTTCTTCAACTCCCCCCAACATCTCTCTCTAAGTGGACTGGGAAAAAATGTGGTGTTAAGCCACTCCAACAACTTCCAAACCAATGGAGATCCAATGGAGCAAACCAATGTCCTTCCATAGTTTTAGCTTGAAGCTTTGGAGATGGGGGTTTGTTTATACTGCCCGCATGCATTTGAATGAAGATCTAGAGCTGTCACGCCAGTTAGATCAGTGAATTAAAAGCCGTACAGTATTTGAGTCCTAGTGAAAAGTGGCCGTGTACCAAAATCTAGCGTCCCACATTTAACGATGCTGTCTAGAAAGGGATCTCACTGGGTTTTGAGACACAACCAGCGTCCCAAGCAGAACAGATCGGCACATGAGTGGCAAGAAATAAACTAATCGTAAATAAATAAACCACGTGTAAACTGTAAAGTCATACGTCATAACGTGACATGTGCTTTGACACTAACATTGAATGAATGACGCGTGAAACTCTTACCTTGATCAAAGCGACCCGAGTTCAAATCCCGCAGCGTCCACGAGCAAAAATGAAATCTGTGACACTGCATTCATTCAAAGAAAATGCGGTTTAATAAACTTGCCCTCAAACTCTGTGATCTGAATGTCGCTCCTCTGAAGCCCAGAATATCTGACAAAAATCAAGGTGTCCAATGCAAACGCTTAGATTAGAAGTGGATGGAGTGAAATAAGCCAGGACATTTATGTCATAAATGAACATATACTCATGCTCCAGGCTGGGCTGAATACTATGACATCAGGCATGAGGACTGAGCAATGGGGTGGAAGCAAATGTTAGAAATATTACCTCCCTCCCTCCGTCACACGATAGACATTGTACCAGGAAGTTCCCGACCAGCCCCGACTCATAAAATCACATGTATATCTCTGCATTTTTGTTGCTTGCAATGACTATATAAAACCGTGTGTGAGTTTTTATCATAATGAATTGGTCGTTTAAATAAATGATATTTTTATTCAATGTTTAATGTCATCTTTTAAAAGCATAATTAATTGCACAGATCACATAAAGTTGCATGAGCGCTTGTGTATGTTTGATTTTGGTGTTAAATAACTTCAGGCTTGTCACGTTTGCGGTATAATAATGATGCCTTTGGCATTTGATAAAAAGGTTAAAGGAGTTTCTCGAAGGCATGTTGTCGTAATCTTGCCCTCTATCGACAATTATAATGTATTACACTTCAGTCCTTTCAAATGCAAAGCGTGAATGAATGGCGTATTCAAACGTGCAACGTATTAAATACGAACCTTGCACAATATATTATAAATTAGTTTAATCCACTACTTGATATTTACTTCAGTAAATTACTCCATTAGTTTGAATCAAATCAGTTTTGTTTTCATATTTTACTGCACAGATCGTATTTTATTACATAATTACGTAACAGTCCCCTTTTATTACGTTGATGACGTAAAAAGACGTCACAATGCACGTGCATGCTACGTAAAAGCAGCCCTGTAAAAGCCTAGCCATGTATAAACCTTAAGTTTTGTCAATAAACATTGCTGAAACAGAAATCCCTATTATCAAGGTGACCCTGACAGTCCACGTGGAGCGCAATGTGTTACTGTAGCCAGAGGGGGGTGGGGGGTTTGATGGGGGGTGGGGGATATGGGATGGGGGGGTGATCGATTCTGCCCGTTTGTGCCGACCAGCTCAACAGAGGAAAGGTTGTATCCTGTTGACAAGGCAATGTTGGACAGACAGGCTGTACTGAAGGGTGTGTCTGTGTCTCCTGTCACCGGTTGGGTGGAAATGGGCATTACGGCTATTGTTCACGTCTTTATCAGTGATTTAAGAATAGTTCAGTCTTTATTTTTATTAATGTATCCCGCTTTCTCACTCCCTTATCCAGACAGACATGCTCGCCAAGGGTGATGTGACCCTGGAATAATATCAGGAAAAGTATGTCGTGGTGGAATTTTTGTGTCATTTCCTCATTCATGTAGCATTCCATTTATTCAACATGGACACTGTACTCAATACAATTACTGTTGAAATACTAATACAATATTAATACTCAAGTAGTTCTCAAATGTTGGTTGAGTTTAGATGGTTAAATGAACCATGAAGTGATTGATTTCTTCAAACACAAAACAAATCATGGAGAAATGCTTTCAGCTAAATAATAGTGCAGCACAAAACATAAGTTAGGAGCCAACTCTTGCCAAACAGACTAGAAACTTTTTTGGGGTAATACTTTACAATAAGGTTTTACATATTAACATTAGTTAATGCAATTAAATAATATTAAATAACAATGAACAATATGTTTACAAAATTTCATAATTTAGGTCAATGTTTATTTCTACATATACTAATGCATTTTCATTTAGGTTAACATTAACAAACATCAATTAACAATTAAAACGTTACGTTTGTAAATTAAATTAGCCTGGATTAATAAAAGCTGTAAAATATTTTTTTATTTGTTCAACGTTAACAAATAAAATCTTAATGTAAAGTGTAACCCAGGGTTTGGTATATACATGCCACAACCCCTAGATTGTGTTACTGTTTTTAGTATTACACATGGTCCCTGAGTGTCTTGAATATTGTAGAACTCTTAAATGATTGGATTTAAGAATTTTCCAATCTAATTTTAAAATTTTAAAATTTTATCCAACAGATTAATTCTTTAGTTGTCATAAAATAATTTTTGCTGTAAACCCTCATTTTACTATCATCCGCAACTCTTGCTTTAATGAACACACAATACCTACACAGCTATCACTCTTTGTGTTCTACACAATTTGTGTAAAAAACTGATTGGTGAAGATAAAATAATGACATTTATTTATTTATGCAAATCTGTTTTTGTCCTTTACTGACAAATGAAAAAGGCTGGTCTTACCTTGGTGCAGCCTTGACAGTAAAGCTCTCCATTTTTTCCTGGAGGCAAGATGATTTCTCCAGTAGGTATCAGCTGGATCTTCAGCTCCATCATGTTGCCCGTGTGCCTCAATGTCTCTTTGACTTGGTACGAGTTTCTTTCCCTACTAGCAGCCACAGTGTGTGAGGGAAGGTTCAACCCTCACTGGTGCTTCCGCTCTGTGGGATGCATGAGACAGGATTCACAAGCATCCATAGACAGGATCCATAAACCACAAGATATAAGCAGTTATGGAAAAATGAAACAGGAGGATAGTTATGAAATTACCTGTTGTAGGACCAAGAGTGAATGCAAGTTGTTATAGATGTACAGGGTGTCCAGGACTCGTCCCACTGCCAGACATGTTTTAATTTATGTCCCCTTTGACTAAGTTGCCTCAAACACTAAGAGTCTGCCGTCAGGGTTTCCTCTAGGCTTCAGCATCCTGTCCTCGACATTCCCAGGATAAACACCGGAGAAGCCCACTCCATTTCCCCTTCGCATAGAAGCCGGATCATTTTTTTGCCATATGTTCTACTATGACTAAAAACAGAGTGGATTTCCTTTGAATTTTGCCGATGGCAATGTTGACAAAGCACAAACCCTTTGACCTCAACATTCCCTTAGGGTCCTAGACAAGAGCCACACAGAATAGTAATGATAAGTACAGTCCTTAATTATACAGTCTGACAGGCAAGTGGGACATCCTATCATTGCATTCGGATCGAATGCAAGGACTGGATGAACATTTTATGGTCCTGTGCCTTCCACAGAAGATATATAAATGTTTTAATATGTTTATTTATTATACCCCTGCACTTTACTCCTTTGCTATTAGGATCTGAAGAGACTTTCAATCAGCATAATAAAAATGCTTCTAGAAAAGATCGCCAACCCTGCCTTTAAATGCCATTATTACATGGTTTCTTTGCTGATTGTATAAGTACTGCCATACCTTTAACTCCATAGGGTTTCTATAGGAGCAGGCCATACTGAGAACTGAGAATTATATTGAGAATATAAGCACCTGACAACATGTACATTCAAACATATGATGTCCTGAAATATGATTGTCAGTGCTGAATGTGTTTTTAGATTACAGCTTGCTAGAGGGGAAATGACACAGACACACATCCTCTGACCTGTGACATTAGCTGAGACGTTCATGATTTCTGGGCATCAACAGGAAAATGTGGCCTTGGCGAACTATTAAGTAACATGGTTTAAATCTGGGTTAAGATTTCTGGCAGCATACCATTTAATGGCAAACATAAACTAAGCCATGAACATCTGATGACAGAGGTCTTTTAAGTTCAAGTTGGCTTGCCTGCATTGACAGATGATTGACATAAGAACAAAGAGAAAATAAGGACAAAAACATTCAAAGGACTTTGCATTGTGAGACTAACAGTGAAGTAATGAGTAATGGTATCCTGTTTGTAGGAGAGGAATATTGTGGCATGAGGAGGCTTTGGGGTGTGGTAAGCAAGACTGGGTGAAGAGCAGAACAAAGATAACTGGATAAACCA
>JAZGTK010017501.1:0-12249 GCA_036877625.1 Ambastaia sidthimunki
AGAAATAATTCACACGTTTTGAGTTTGGATCACTCCTGAATGAAAGTGTTTTGCATTGAGAAAAGACTGAACACTCTGTATCCATTAAAAATAGCCAGATTCAGCTGTAATCTTGCAACTTTCCTAATTTCTACAAAAAAAACAACATGCCAAAAAACAGAGCAATTTTGAATGCATTTTATTGAACATGAAAGCATTATGACACACAAAGGAGTGTAAACCCCCCAAAACTGAGAAATAGAAAAATAAAAAGTCACTTTTTTAAATAAATGAAAAAGGTGCTGTAACAAAAGGAAGGAATTAAAGAGACACTCGGAGAGGAAATAAGTGCTAAGAAAGTTTAGGTTTAAGTAACAGTTCAATAACAGTCTGCAGCCATTTAAAGATTTTCTGTTTGGGCTGTTACAACATCTATAATGTTCATATGATGGAGTTAATGCTCAGTGATGGAGTTTAAACAGCCATGAGAACTTGAAGCAGTTGGTGAGGTGAGCAGGTCACAGGCAGGTGTTGAGATAGATTAACATCCAGTGCAGGCAGCAAACGCACAGATTTCACAAACATCCACCGACACAGAAGCTGCAACACAGAGAAAACCTGCATCAGGCCGCATCAGGCAAGCTGACAGTTTAATGTTGTAAGAATGTTGTAAGAAACAGTTTCATTAAGTAACAAAAACATTAAAAATATTATTTTGAATGATGTTGAAAACATCGGTTTTTAGAGCTTGTTATTCAAAATTTCTTAATTCTTAATTTTTTTTTTTTAATGTTCCACTAACAACTTAGAAGTGGGTTTTTTTATATATTATATATATTGTTTAGAAATTCCACTAACATTACTGTAAGATTTTTTTGATAACTGAGAGAACTTTAAAAGAACGTTAGCAAACGTTTTAAGAATGTTCACGTAGGCTGGGAAAATTCTTACCTAGTCTAGCAAAGGACATTGTGGCTCCTTTCTGCAAGCACAGAGGCACAAACTCCTGTGGCAGGGTCGGGTTGGCACAGACAGTGTAGTAGCTGGTCTTGGCCAGGCGGGGGTTCTGGGTTCGAGGCTGAGCTGTCAGCTGCTGCAGAACTTTCACTGATTCTAATGAAAAGGAAAATTCACCTTCCTGCAGGAGGGAGATTTCAAAATAAAAGTCTGAGTTCAGTTCTATATTTAATAAAAGTAATAAAATAGCAATTTAATGTTAGTATGTAATATAATGTTAAGTTAATTTGGTAATTCTTACAGGATTACATATATTAACCACATGGAAAAGAATAAAAGGTTAATTGTACTGTGATTAGTAAAATGTTTTTACTTATAGAGAATCTGTAATGGTCTCTATAAGTGTTCAGTCTCTGTAATAATCTCTATAAGTGTTCAACTGTATATATAATTATAAAAGGAGAAAAGTTTAAAACAAGTAAAATACCTGCACTTGTACAGCCTCAGAGATCAGGCAAAAAGCCACAATCATGAGTGTAACACACAGAACTATCTTCATACTGGCTGCTGCAGCTAGTTTATCTTCAGAAAGTTTAGCTGTATGTTTTTCAATCTCTACCTCTCCTTTCCCTTCTTCTCTTTTAAAGGAACTGGTCATCAACCAAGTTTGGTGGCAACCAATCAGAACCCTTCTTTATTTCTCTGCAGTTAATGAATAAAGTGGATGAAGTTTATGATGTTGTAAAATGTAATTTATAAATCTTCTGTGACCTCATCTGAAGTGTGATGTGTGTTTTTATGGGTCTGTCAGTTATGTCTGTCTGTTGGCTTGTACTTCAGGGTCTAGTTAAGGTTAATTAATAACCCTGCAGTTAGTGCACAATAGTGACCTTGTGTTTGGAGCGAGCGAGTGTCAGTAACTGTATCAAAACAAACTATCATTTTATATGTGTTTGCATAAAAGGTCAGTTTTGTTGAAAGTGGACCAAAATCACTGAGTCGTTGTTTGTAGCTAAATATTCATATATGGTAAAGAGCTAGTTGTTCATGGAATATTCTCAGAATGTTGCTAACATTGTAAGTGTTCTTGCAGTAATGTTAGTAGAACCTTTCTTTAAACGTTATTCTTAAGTAGTTAGAGGAACCTTTTAAATATGTTAAAGAATGAAGAAATTTTCTGGAGTGTCTCTCTTTAACAAATCAAATAATAATAAAGGTCTTAATCAGTTTTCATTTATTTGATTGTAATTCTTTGTTTTAATGAGAAATCCAGGCTGAAATGAAAGGAGGCTTGTAACATGTGGACAATGTTGTCTGCATTTCATTTAAGAATTAACACCTAAATGTGTTTTTATTGTTTTACATTGATAAAAATGAGCAGATTTATGAGGGAGCAGTTGGTTTGGTGAATCGGTGATGTCCGTACCTGGCAGATTGATGATATAATGTTATTTCAACGTTGCTTATCTGCCAAGCCTCTCCCTGATGTTAATATCAGTGATTGTTCACACTGAGACACGGTCACAACTGACTCCAGATCTGTTCACCCAGATCTCCTGCCCATCACACACATCACTGCCCATCCCAACCACCAGCAGAAGCCACACAGCCAACACAAAACATTCTCAGAATGTTGCCTAATATTCTCTAAAAGTTCTCTCAAAGTTATCAAAAAATATTCTTGGAGTAACACTAGTAGAACACTTTTTCACACTTATGTCATCTGTTATGTCATAGGCAAACGTTCCTACAACATTAGGAACATAAAAACATGAAATAATGTTAATACAAGGTTAATGTATACATATCTGGATGTCAAGGTCATTCAAAATAGTTACTATTTTTGTTATGAAAATGTTAAAGAACTATAGAGAAACATTCTTACAACCCAAAGTTGTTAGCAGGGCAGCACTTGTGTATGGAAGAATGTGTTATCTCTTATCAGGGTGAGACAGGCTGATTATTATGGGCTGTCAGTATTGCTCTTCTCTGTGATGAAGCCGTCTCTTCAAAAGCAGCTTTATGACTTAATGTCCATTATGACACAGTTAACACTTTGATCTTTGCTTCTGACCCCGACAAGAAATCAGGACAGTGAGAAATACAGAAGTGTTGCTGGACACTTCTACCAAAATATAACAATATATCAGATAGAAAACAACAGCCTCAGAAACATAATCTTACACAAAAATGATCTTGGTTATCTTGTACTGTTACATACGAACAGTGTTACTATAAACTCCATTGTGGTTTTATATGGATTCTAATGTTTTAAAAGGTCAATATTTATGTGAGATGTCTCAGATGAAGCACATGGTAGCTGGAATGAGGTTTATTTGTGGAGTTAATGTTTTATCTCATTTAATGTGATGAATGACTGAAGGAAGAGCAAAAATCTCTGTATCTGTTTCTATAATAAGTGACTTCATGTTTGGACTTCAGGCCGCTGGTATTACAGTCTTGACAAATGAACTGACGGCCTTCAGCTGCGGAAGGAAAACTTTATATTTTTATCTGAGCATCGAGTAAATCAACAGCTAGCCAATGACAACTTCTCTAAAAATAACACAATGGCAGAAAAGCACAGAATGAAACAGAATAGTGTAAAGTTAAAAGAACACGTATTTGTAATTCAATTTAAAGCTTTGTTGTATTAAAGTTTTAATAAAGTTTTAATGTAAGCTGTTTTCTTTTATAAACCAATGAAATAAAAAAAGACAATGCACAAACCTTATAAAGTGTTTAAGATTAAATGTCACAACAGGTTGTTTTATAAAGTTTGCCACATTGTAGATTTAGCAAAGGTTAAATAATTTTGCTTTAGATTAAAGTCTGTGGGACAGATAAAATGTTTCTTCACTAGAATAAATGACATAATCAGTAAATTGTTGTGGCTGGTTACATTTTACACTGGACTGGTTTTAACGGGACATTTTTTAATAAAGGTTAAAGTTCAAATAAATGGGTGTAAAGTTCATTATCAGTAGAAGAGATCAAAGTCTGTTTTAATAGGACTGTGTTTAAGGGTAAAAGATCATATTAATTATTTAAAATACAGCTTTTAAAGATGGAACAAAATATTAATTAAATAATACTTGAGAAATACCACAACACTGAATGGCACTATTTACTCAAAAATCAGATTTGAGAATCTTTTACTCATAAATGATATTACATGGATGACTTGCCCAGCCTAGTGACTCACCCCATAAAGATTAACAGAACCCATGTTCTGATCTGTGGATCTGAGATGAAACATAGAACTTAGAACCTTTTGAATAAACTTCAAGACAAAAATGATACAGCTATACAATCATTCAAAAACAACAGGCCATGTATGTTTCTGTTAAACATGACTAAACATGATTAAACTATGACTAAAGCTGCTTCATCAGTATGAGCTGTCCTCTCTCACACCCGGCTGTGGAAACACACACAGCTTGCGTCATTTTAAAGGTTGTGGGATTAATATGATGACGCAGTTTTGACTTCTTCATTCTGTCTGTTTGATTTATAACTGATTCTGTAACTGTGGGAGCTCCTCTCTTATCTGTCAGTGTGTTGTAATGATTTTGCTTTGTTGTCATTCTGCAGCTGTAGGAAGGCAACTGCCCATGAGATAAGACAGCACACATAAAAGTTAATGGTGGTATACTGCACATATATCAAACAGTCTCTGTTGAAAACACCATTTGTGCTGGTCTCAACATCTGTTGTGTGTTGGATGCTGGAATGATGTTGTCTTTCATAAACTGCTGACTGACAAACTGAACTTTTCTGTGTTTATGTAAATTAAAAACCAATGTATATATTATTCTGTTTACATATTATTTTTTGAGCTACAGAAACAATATGGTTAGTTTTATGGGTTTTTTTTTATCACATTTTGGCCAATATGTTCTTCTAAGTGCATATAATTCAGTGAATCTACAACAACACAAAAGATGAAAGCTATATTTCATTGTTTTATAGTTTGTTGACCTCTTGCAATAAACTGTTTAAATACGTGTGTCTTTTGACTTTATTTCAGGTCATGGCCTAATTACTTTAATTGCTTTCTTTTACAGTTTATATTCAGACTCTCAGATCTCTACACATTAACAAAACACGTTTATATGATTCCCTCCTCTTTTGAACTTACATCATCATAGATCATCAAATCTTCTTTATCTCTGAGACATGATGTCCTGTAGGCCAGTTTAACAATCTTTATACAGATGGTTTTAAGTGTAAAGAATGAACGTTGTTTGATGAGCTTCCTCATGGAAGAATTTGTTCCAGTGATTGAAACATTTAACACGAGTCTAAAGGAAAAATTCACTCTGATGAGCTGAAAGTTTAAAGAACAAGCATGACAAGCAAACTTTCACTGTGATGTGATTAATAACAGTCAAACAGTGTCACAGCTGGCTGGTGGATGTACGTGCTGAGATCAGAATAAAGACGTGATTGGTCACATGACACAATATTGTTTATTTGGGTGATGAAATTACTCTGAATGGTGTGTGCCAAACAAGTCACGGGAGTCCCTATAATATAATGACTTTTATATCATGGTCACGGGGTGACCATAATACACAAAGCTGTAGAGTTCATTAGCCAGGAAGAGGAAACATGGTGCGATTCTGCCACCTACAGGCACAACTCTGCATCACTCTCATCATTATAAACTATAAATCAGTTCTCATCGTCTTTCTCTACTTGCTTTGACACATAATGACTGTTTCATTTAACTGGACGCATGCAGTTAAATCTAACATGATCTCAGAAAAATTAAACCTGTGTTTGTGATTATAATTTAATGTCAGCGTGTCAAAGGAAAGACAATTTTCTGACAAAAAAAAGGAAAGACAAAAAAATCAAATTTCTTTAATAAAAAATAAAGCTCATGTGTAAAAATACAGAAAGATTGCTTCACTCATGAGTGCATGTAAAACACAGGGTTTGAGTGTGTGTGTGTGTGTGTGTGTGTGGTGGAAACTTCATCTGTTGTGAGTGTCTCTTTAGACTTCATGCTTATTTTGCCGCTGATGGTTGTAAAGCATGAATTTACTGTGTTATTTATTCTTTTCATGAAGTCATTACATACAGTAAAACTGTTCAGTTATCTGCATTCCACAGAGGTGCTAGTGTCATCATGTTACCAAAAGTACTAGTTAACTTTGATTAGTAATGTTGAATGTGAGTAAGACACACACTTACACTAGAACACTAGAGGGATTTTACTATTACCTTTTATAAAGTAACATTATAAAATCATGCATATATTTTCACATGCACTGCTTAATTTAAACATAAAGTGTCTTAATTGTAAATATTTATACTTTTATTGTACGTTATGTTAAATCTTTATGAAAGCTTTCTATTTCTGATGAGTGAGTAATAGTTGACAGTGAGGATAATAAATAAATGAACACTAATTGTTTTCTGTTTTTTACGTATATGAAAATAAAGGCCGTGTCCTCCACAGATCAACATGTGCTTTGGCTTTTCACAGAAACAAACGCACATGTTTTGTCTAGAGTTACACACAGAACTTGACATACACACACAGGTGCACACAAGAGAAAAACAGGATTATTTTTTGTAGCTACTGGAAACCTGACAGAACACACAGAAGCTTTAAGAGGAAATTCTGGCTTCAATCTGCATTTGGAAAGTGAATAAAGCTGTGGAAAAGGGGCTTGTGTTTCATCCCGGCTAACAGGGAACATTCTCAAAACGTTAAGTTGTCTAAAATGTATCAAAAACATTCCTGCATTCAGTTTCCGTTATATGTTAAATCCTATATATCAAAACTTGTATTCCTAATGTTCCTACAACATTCAAAATAACATTTTAACTTTTTTGTAACTTAATGGAAATGTTAGGGAAATGTTCGCAAACGTCAGGTCATGCATTTTAAGAACTAGTTAATGCTGGTTTATAAGGGCGGCTTTCCACAGTTTATACTCTGATCTCAGCAGAAATGCTTTACTAAGCTCTGACTTCATCTGTTATAGGAATTCTGATCACACACGTTCAGACAGAATTCATTCTGCAGGAAGTTTCTGCCTTCTGATTAAATTTGCAAAGCCTAATTGAAGTTAAATTCACATTTTGGCAGCGAGTTACTGAAGCACTAATAGGATGAATTAAGCAGGATAAGCAGTAACTAAACCTGACCGCAGGAGAAGCACTGTTTTAAAAGCTGTATTGTATCTCAGAGGGTTTAATATGGCTCTCAGAAGAACAGAATTCATTAACCTCCAGATCCACATATTATTTTCTATAGTCGTATCATTGGAAAGACTCTATGTACATACATTGAAAACAGATGAAAAAGCAGTTTAATCTCTGTGTAATATGTGTAAAGTCAAGCTCAAGTTTAATTTAAAGTTTTGTATGTGACGTGCCAGAATTATGGCCTCATCTTTCCTCTCTGATTTATGTGGAACGCTGCCTTGAGGCTTATGTGTAAATTTACTATAAATCTGAGTAATATGACATTATTCAGTACATTAGATGTTACAATATGAAGCACATTTAAATGTTTTTATTACAGTGTGTAATGCATGAATTCTTCTGAATGCAGGTGTTTTATTACAAAGACAAATGAAAATCATTTTTGATGATATTTAGCATGATCAGTGATTGATCGGTGATTGATCGGTGAATGATCGGTGAATGAGAATAAAAAAGAAAATTCAATTTTTCACCTCTTGGTGGCAACATTGAAGCAATTTGTTCCTGTAAAAACAAATGAAGGTATTTAAAACATACACAGATAAGACATATATGTCTTAAATAAGATATGTCTTAAAAATAAGAAATATTGCTTAAATATATGAATATTGCTTGAGTGGTGTATTTTTATGATGGCCCTGGTGTACATCACATATAAATAATTATTATTATATAAATATAATTCTTGTGTTGAACTTTGAAAAAGCATGTCCTTTCAATTATTGCTTTGTTTTATTCCATATGGTCTATTTCCATATTTTACAAGTAAGCACAAAGCCATAATAAAATCGGTTAGGCACTATTAATTTATTTAACTGAGCCTTTTAAGAAGCACTTTATAAAAACATTTAATAATAGAGATTCATGAGAGCACAACTCAAAACCAGCGGCTGAAACTGTCAAAATAAAGAAAGAAATAAAGAACAAATGAAAGAAAACACTTGATTTGATTTTAATGTCATAATGTGAAGTTAATATTAAAGTAAAGGTTTTTGGTTTTTAAAAATGAACTGGATAAAATGACACCAGAATTTTTTCACACACACAGTAGTTTTCTCTGTTATGTACAGTAATATTAAAGAATATACATTATTTTTCATACGGGGGATGATACATTTCTTTTAAAACACTTGCTCGATATTCCAGTAGACAAAAGTCAAACTGTTAAAGCCGAGTGTCCCATGGTTTAGTCTAGTTTTATGTCCTTTGATATTTCTTCTCAGACTGGCTGGTATTTTCAAGTAAAATACCACCAGATTTTTCTATTACAATAACATCTCTGTTCCATGAGAGCAGAAGCTAACAAAACACAGATCCCAAATTCTGCAGGAACGGAATAACTTAATCCCATCATTACCTATATGTCTCAGGCTTATTTAGACAGACACCATATAGGTCTATATCTGTGTTCTGATATATATTGTAATCTTCTGAGTCTGCCATTATTTATTTGGTCAGTTTTTGTGACCTTGCAGGAAATGGTAAAAGCAGCCACATTGACACTGATCTGAGATTTGTATGTTATATCAGCTCATTTTATTCCACATGCATGGAGAATTTGGGAATCGGCTTTGCTGAACTTTCTATTCTGTCCGAGTCCTTCACTGCCCAATGGCCAGAACCTCATTTTTTGGCTCTCAGAATTATTTAGATTATGCGACCAGCTGCTGAGACAGGAAATCAAACTTCTATTGCTTTAAGGAAATTTCAAAATTCTGTTTGTGGCTTGGCACACAATGGCACGTAAATTCAGCTGTCATTTCTTACAAACTAAAACTGACAAGTTATCCATTAGCGATCTGTCTGAGGCAGATCCAGGAATTTTACTTTGTCCTAAATATTCTCGCTGGAGACAAAGAATCAAGGCTTCTGTCATTTCTAATGAGGAACTCAGAAATTTTTACAGTGAGTGGAGGAATTAATCAAAGCTTGTTTTCAGACTAAATTCTTAGTTTGGGGGAAACCACTGAAGAGAAAAGATTTAAGAACAAAGCAAAAATGCTTTTTCATGAGTTCTGTGTCGTTGCTCAAAAGCAGTGAGCAATGAATCTCACTGTCATCTAACCCACAAAGTTTCATTATTTCTTAAGTATAAATGATTTATCTGAAAGCAAAATCAATAACTCTTTTGAAACTCCCCTTTGTGGAAAATACAAGGCAAATATATTGTAACTTGTCCCCGGTCAAGAGAAGCAAAAAATATTAGCTGGAGTACAGCGTCAGCTATAAATAAATTAAATGTACTAGCCATATTTTTCCTCAAAACCAGCATTTAATGGAAAATTACCAGCTCTCCTCCAGAACGAATAACTGGTGGACCAAGCGTTCTACCTTTCAGATCTGACTGCGTGTGGAACAAATTCAACCAACTCTACAAACAACTAGTTAAACAGAAAATTCAGTTTATTTGTGCAATATCAAACACGGGCTGTGTGTAGTACAGAGCCACATACGGTCAGCTGGGATCAGATAGCTCAAAGGTTTATAAGCAACACTGAAGTAAGCTTTAGGCAAGAATATAAAACAAGATGTGCTTCTTTCACATACCAGAGAGAAAAGTGCTTTCATTAGTTCTGTCTTTCTTTATATTCCACAAAAAAACTGTAATCGTTTCTTTGTTTGAACTGAAGTAGCACAAGAGAAAAGTATGAACGTGTCCGTAACTAATTCATCATGAGTCCATGTTATAATCACAGAACAAATACATCCTTCACCTCTGGCCAAGAAATGATGTTTTCACTGGAATAAATGACTGGAAATAACATGTTTCATTCATCACAGGGTTTTAGGGTTCATTATTTTTTATGAAGCACTGAGAGGCACAAAGGAAGCAATGTGACAGCTTGAATTTATTCTAAATATTCCTGTTTCACAAAAAGATAGAAGGTCACTTCAGTGTCTCAAAGATTTGTATCTGTCTTTATCCTCACATGATGGACAGATTTATTTTTCTGTTTTACTTTTCAGTTTATTCAGCACTGTAAACTTTTCTCACACTGGTTGCAATACATTCTAGCTAGGTGGGCAGCAGGCACAATTCAAAACACATTGAAAACACTTTGTCCTTGGACACACACGTTGTTAAAATTGCAAATGAGGCCCAGCCAGTGTGTTACAGCTGCCAGCAGATACACAGACACATTGTGCCTCATTCTGTCCTCACTGATTCAGTTTCAGCCTGTTCACATAAAACACCTGTGACTCTAAATTAAGTTTATAAAACTTTCCTCCACTGTCAAAAGTATTGTTCAAAAGTATTGATTTTATAATTTACATTTTTTCTTTTAATATGATGTTATAGCAAATACATACAAATCACTTAGAAACAACAATACAATGTGCATAATGATAATTAAGGTTTTTCCATGCGTTATGTTTTCATTTTTTATAGACACTTTTCACCATAATTTTAAAAGCTTACCTTAACTTTTCATGAAGGCTCAAGACAGGCAACACTGAAGACGACAGTCTATTCCATTTGCATTAGAATAAGTGTAAAAAGTACATTTAACATTCATACTGAATTCACACATCCTGGTTTTCCAATAGTGGAAGTTTTCACCGAACATCCACTGATAAGGTTGAACGCTTACGCTCCTGGTTTGATTGACAGGTGGGAAAGAGGAAAACTGCTGTTTCGGGTGGGTTGGCTTCAGGCTTTTATAGTCGCGTCGGCTTAAATCAGCTTTGGTCGATACTTATCAATGAAATGATCTTAAATACGATTGTTTCTGATTCCCAAAGCGTCGTTTCTTAAACAAAACCACCCTCCACCGGATCGCTCAGTGTCATCGGACCCGGCGCCCCCCCTCGTCTGCCTCGTTTGGTCTCGTCCATACTCGCTCAGGATTTTAGCTGTGTGTTTATGGTAGCGCGTTCATTCAACGGCAGCTGAAGCGCGCCGGTCCAGCCAGCGTCTGTTATCAATGGATTTCAGGACTCGTTTTAATTAAACGCCTGGATTTGGTATCATTTCATCCCTGAGAAGCTGAGGATGGACATCTTGTGGATTGTATGGATGCTGCCGTCGGTGCTGGCTGTTGAAGGTGAGATGTTTCTCCTCAGGGTTCATGAGTCCAGCATCTCCTCACCGAGTGAGAGTTGACGGTCACGGCTGCTTAGTTTTGAACACGGTTCAAGAAATAAGATAAGAAACCATGTTTTTTTTTAATTTAATACGAGTGTAGATTAATTGCATTTGGTTGCATTTGTTGCACATTTGACCGGTTGCATTTTTTCTGTCAGGATGGTTTAACGTTTGTGGGTCTGTCATGCAAAACGTAGTAAAATGATGTCAGGTGCGTTAGAAATGTGTTTGTTTTCACAGAATCAGTATTTAATGTAAATATATAGTTTATGTTTGTCGTTTAATCAATAAAAATGTTGTTTTGTCAGCGCGGTCAGATAACGTGCGCGCGCGGACACGCGGAATTTGAGGCTCGCGCGCCTTTCAGCTTTAATTGTTTTCAATTGTGTGAATGTATTCAACACAAAACACTTATATATGTTTATCTTTATTCTCTTTTAATGTTTCATCATATAAAACACTGACATCATGTTTAAGCGCAGATGCTCGTGTGCAGAATCAACATGCTGGACGATGAAACAGGTTTCCAGATTACGAAACAATACAAAACAAAACAATTAAATACATTTCTTTATTCTTTATGACTGACTGCAGTTTCTGTCCTCAGTTTGCAGTGTCAGTGTCCAGTTGTTATTATTACTGTAACCCCTGTTACTGTATTTTTTGCTTTGGAGATATTTTTGTTTTATTTTTTTAAACTTTAGACTTTGTTGTATGTTCCAAACAGCGAGTATAAAGTTAACCACAATATTGTATTGTAACATAATTAAATAAATAGCAATAAAAAACTGACACACACTACCATAAGTGCTTTTATTCTATAGCTAATAAATCTTTGCTAAGCGTTTTAAAGGAGCAGTATAAACTATAAAAACTAAACTGTACTTAAAAACTTAAATTATGAATGCATTTAGTTTTAAAGAATACCATTAAAAATAGTAAAACAGTTTCAATTTCAGATAGTTCTGAGTGCACAGAATTACATTTAATAATAATAATAA
>JAZGTK010017502.1:0-12249 GCA_036877625.1 Ambastaia sidthimunki
GAACTCTCAAACCCTAAAAACACATCAGCATTGACGTCACATACATTTAACTCTCAAGGGCGCACTAGTGTCTGTCTGTGTCCTATGATCTTCTAATGAATATCTGCACAGGCATCAGCTTATTTCCATCACTGCATCCTCCTCTGCTCTTCTATCTCTGCTATGTTTGTAAATTGGCGTTTGGTGTGTTCTGTGCTTGCTGCCAATCACTGAAAGTGGCTGATGAATATTTACTGAGGCGCGGCACTTTGATGAATTGCTGTAGTGGTGATGCTGAGAGACGAGTGATCTCTCAGACACACACAGAGTCATGCACCATTTTAATGCTGCAGAGACGCATGGGGAATGCCATTTCCCCAGATGGGGCGGAAATGACGGGGTTTGTACGCCATGCCTTTCTTTTCCACTTTTCCCCACTCTCAATCTTCCATCTCTTTTTCAGCTCTCTCTTTAGATGTTTGGTTTCTGGGTCTCCGATACCATGCAGAAGGCTCACGCGCATTCCTGGCAGGCCACGCGGAACCGAGCTGATGTGCTTTCCCACCTGTGCTTGGCACGATACTGGCTATTAAAAGTTTAATCCCCACAGAACCCTGGGAAAAGCAGTAGGAATTGAGCTGGAATGCGTCAGTGGGTTGGGAGCGCTTGGGCATTTGTGGCAGATCTTTGCTGGAAACCTGGAAAATATTTTTTTTGCTGTAACACCAGAAGACTGTAAAATATCAACTGTCACTGACGTCAGATTTTAGGATACACATCTTGGCTAATACTTTGGTCATAACATGGTTGAGCTGCTGTTTTAGATAAATGATCCATGTTACTTCTTTTATTACATGTACATTTTCATTTGCACACAAAATTACAATGAAACTGGACTAACTCAAGCAAGCCACTTTGTGAATTATGTCTGAGTATCCAGAGTCAACAGTAGTGACATGTTATGGTTTGACAATCACAACAGAAGTCTCTCAGTCTCGCAAACATTAACATCGATTCCTGGGCGCTTATTAGCAATCCCAGCAGCTCTACGACCAAAAACATTTGACACTGTCAGAACTTCACAGGCAAACTCAAATAATCCACACTAGGCATTCCAAAACTGCCAATTTTGCGCTTTAAAATTTGTTTTACTGTACAATGCACAAAATTTGTTTTAAATCAGCTTAACTCAAAGTAACCTCTTGGCGCTAAGCAGAGTATAAGAAGTTGCCTCAGAACGGTGCTGTGGGCTTCATTTTGTGAACGCTTGCTCTAAACACTTTGTACTGGACCATGAATCTTCTGAAAGCTGTGGTCCTCAGGAATATGCTGCTGTGAAGACAGAGAAGATGAATGTGTGGGATACACACATGACACGACACATGCATGCACACTTACAGCATGATTTATGAGACTACGCCTCGTGTGTGACACTTATAGGCCTACGTTTCACGTATATTAATTTACGCACTGCAAATTGGGTTCTATAAGAATCCATCAGCTCACACTCAGACGACAGAGCTGGCAGGCTAACTTATTGGATGCGTTTGCCGATTGCAGGGAACCGGGCTTGAATGCAATTTGCCTGTTTTATATAGCTTTACTGACTAATGTGGCTCTCATACAGTAAGACTACCCAGCACAGCCAAACTCCTCCACACAAATATCAGCTTTCTTTAGTTTGCTCAATTCCCAGCTGTTTCTGTCCCAGACAGCGTTTAACCGTAAAAGCTAAAACACCCAGAATGCACTCTCCACAAAAACTGACAAATAAATACCCTCTTAAAGGACACTTCAGAGATGAAATAAGGCTGATCTATAAAAATCTATACATATATAATTACTTGTGCATTGTTCTCTGCCATTTCAAAGGCAGATGAAGATATTACAGGCTTTTGAAAAATCTAATCTAAGCTAGACATTTAGAGAAGAACTCAATACTGTCTACGTAAAAAAAGCTTTATATTACATTAAAGGGTTTGGGTGTAAAGTGTCAATTAAAACACACAAGAAGAAACTTAACAACTTGAATATTAACTTGAATAGAAACTTAACTAAACATAATTTGCTGGTAGGCTGATCGCTGATTCCTACTTAAAAAGAAATATTTACAAATGAATGATCATTAGAATAAAACACAAAACTAATACATAAATAATACCAACTGATAAACTGATTTAGACAAAGCAAACTTACTTTACTGTTTCACAGCCAACTTAAACTGCCTGAATACCAGCTCAAACTATGAGTAATGACCTGCTTATAAGCAAAATACAGAGAGTTTGATTCATTCTACAGTCTAATGCTGTGAAAACCTCTCGGTTTAGCACAAGCCTGATGAATCACATCAGACACAAGCAGAATATATTCTGCACACCAGAGAAAAGCCTGAACTCCAGTGTCAAACCCTTTTGTGTCTGCATTGCAGGAGAGGAGAGCTGTGGCTGGCACCTGTCTGAGCCCGACAGCGGGCGCCACTCTGCAGCTGTTTATGAAGTCACTACAGAGAAGAATATACGACCCAGGGTTCAGCCCCACCGCTCATTACATCATTAACAACGCAGTGGGCTCATGCACGGATGCAACTACACACACACAAACGAGCGCTAAACCGACATGCTGTGATGCTGTGTATATTTCCCCATGTTCTCTGCAGTCAAACTGAAAATCACATGCATCATTAAGGAAATATTAACCACCTAGGGAACACAATTTCATGGGCAGCACTGAGATGCATATATAATTGCAGATTTTGGCGTGGCTGGTGGCTGATGGGAATTAAGCAAATGAGGTCATAAATACAGAAAACGAATGGAGAAGTCACAACTGCAAGGCAACTTTCTCTCAATCCAATCAGTTTTCTTGACACAATTCCCTCAAACAGCTGTTTTTCTGCTTTCTCATTTATTTCTCATACTCTGCTCCCGGGCCCAAGTGTCTGAATCCTGGATCTGAACTGTTTCCTCCTACAACAACTGTGATGACCGGTGTGCAGTTAAGCTCAGCTGACTTTGACAGTGGCTTGATCAGTCTTTGGCTACTGCTGGCAACAAATTGTGGGCGTATCAAATTATTCAAAAACGCTAACGTTATGCAAATGAGATGTATCGTAGTGGGGTGAAAACCAATGGAAATGAAGAGGGCGGAGCTTGCTGATCTGTCTCCTGTGGGATACTGTAATCTGGTATATCAGTAACAAGCATGTTACTGTGTTTTACTGTTCTGCACACATGCAAAAATAACTAAATGAGTGGAAAACCATGTAAAAAAATTTGCATGCTGAGTGAGTTTGATTCATGCATTGATAATCGTTCATCTTGTTCAGAATATTATGCATCATGCACTGCTGCACATTATACACAACCGCTTTTCCCTCCACAGCAATTTTCTGTGGGAAGAAACTGATTCTTTGTTGAAATATAATGATTTATTGTACCAGCAATACATCTTTTTCGTGATCAGACTGTCACAAGCTTTGCCAATAACAAAAGGACAAGCAGGAATTCAGGAAAGCCTAGCAGTGACCAGCAGCCAGATCCATTAAACCACTGCAAGTATGAACATACCATTAGCTCCACCCCCTTTCACCAGTCATCCTTCCTATTGGTCAATGCTGGAGATCTTGTTTTACAACATGGTCTATCAGTCACTAGGCTTTTTTTCCTGGGAACAGATATGGGGTATAAAAATGACCTATTTATTGACAATGGCCAGAGCAGGAGACATGCAGAGGATTCTCTGATTAGCCGCAGGCTAGTTTGTATCGATTAACAAGAGCCCTGATTAGAGGCTCCATAGTCTGGATGCTCTGCCTATTATCAGTTAGCTGACCTCATCTAGCCCTGCTGTTGCTATAGCAACAACACTGGACGAAGGCACGACGGAGAACACTAAGGTACATCTCCGGCTGCAGGTCTGCGCCCAAGCCGAAACCTCCTGGATTCAGCTTTCGCTCGCTCTCTCTCTTCGCACATCAGCGTAGGATAATACAACTTCCTGTTCAGTGGGTGAAGAGTTCATGCTGAGGTTAAGTTTAATCAGTTCTTTCAGCCATGCAGCGAAGCAAAGAAACGAAAACACAGAATCTTTACTGCTTAGAAAAATTCCGCCTCTACATTGTCTGATAAAAATGTTTTATGCTGGAGCCCTAATGACTTCAGTTACGGGCCCACTGCCATCTTTATGACAACAGATCGCCCCCTCCTTATGTAAATCAAGCGTGTTCTACCGCACATTAGGTAGTAAATATACACTGGTGCAGGGAGACCAATCTCAAACAGAGGTAAAACATAAATCACATTTTATTATAAACTATTAGAGAAGCTCAGAACAGCCTGCACAATCTACAGAGAATGCACACGTGTTGGCAGTCATAATTGTATTGCGTTATCACATGAGTAACGGTGGTGGCCGGGTTATGTGATCCCACTCTGGGGTCTGGTTCAAGCACTTTCCCAGTAAACAGGGTGTTTGTTTACAGCTCACTGCGTACTAATCAGCGGTCTGTCCCAACAGTGCCTTCCAGCAACAATCTTGGGCTTTTATGGGTCAAACATTTTGAAATAAAATGAATGAAAAGAATCAATTGAGGTCAATGGAAAGATCAATATGGGCGAATCCCTGTCCAGGGGATTCGGCCAGTTTGGCTGTATGTGTGTTATCAGCTTGTTTGATCACTGTTGCCTCAAGCAACACATTAGTCGTGTAGTCCAGAGGTCAGGAAATCACTGTGGTCCAATATTCTAAGACAAGATTTGAACACAATGGATGAAGTCTTCTGAACTCCACAGAGACACTCATAAAATGTAACAATTGAGGACATCCCTTGAGGCACGCTGGAACCTCACAAACAAGGGCTAAAATTAGCTTTTTGCCAGACTTGCCAACAGCGTAAATATTATAAATGCACTGGACAAAAATACTTCTAATCACTCAGAACAAGTTTGGCAACACCATCTACTTATTTTGCTGGTTTTCTCATCTATAAAAGTTTCTACCCGTCAACTCGGGTTAAGCTTTGTCTCTAAATCAGTCTGATAACATCAACAGAATGTGACATTACCAAACTGTCAGCAGCATCAGACGGCCATTAATTATGGCTCTATAAATAGTTTAGGCTGCTTCCTGTTTCAAGCTAGCCAACATAAACAAATCAAACTTTCATTTCATAACTCAAAAGCTCTTTCCTTCCTGTTGACTCAAGGATCAAATGAAAGTTAACCTAATTCAATTAACTTAAACCAGAAACTGGGCTTCATAACTTGGGCTTTATTAAGGTATTTACTTCAATAAGCTTTCGTCAACACCAATACATTTACACAAGAAAGAAAAATCTAAAGTTCAAAGGTCAAGTATGTAGTTTGTTCAATGTAAATATTCCTTTTCCTACACCAGCTTAATATTCAGAGAGAGCTATGCATAGCCATGTATAGGTTGACACTAGCAAATTATTAACACTCTGGCGCTATCATGCTTCGTTTCTTTGAGTATCCTGATATAATAACATTTGGGGCGGGGCTATTTGTTTATTCACCCAATGACAGACGAGGACGATTCTACTGGCACCAAAATAGTGCAGGACACGTTTTGTCTTAAAAATGAAACTTATAGTCCCAAAAACATTTGCATTTTACTACAATGCTTATGCTCAACCAACAAATTACACAATTCACACAATGCAACAGATGCTGTCTTTGAGTGTTTTCTCTACTCTGAGTAAAATTTCAGAAAGAGCAAAGCACACTGTGTTCTGCCAACAGCTGGGCAGGATGGAGGACAGGTTTTAAAAGAGTATTTGAGAGGGAAACCTCTGAGAAACATGGAAAAGCATATCTGAGGAAACAGTCATGCAGAAGTGTCTTCTTTCCACACCGGTTTCTCACTGTAAAACACACATACACACACAGATCAATACAGACATGGCTGAGGATTCACTCCACATGGAGTGTGAGGTAGAGACGGAAAGAGGCTTATTAAATATAAAAGTGAAATGTGAAAGATACTTCAGCACACCGCACTGCAGTATACAGTCTCTTTTATTCTCTCTCTCTCTCTCTCTCTCTATTCCCCCCCATCCTTTATTCTTCTGAAATCCAACATCTTGGCCAGTTTGAAAGAAACCGTTTACAGATAAGCTGCATGAATATTTATACCTGTATAACATATAACAGCATATCACAATACAACCTTTATAATAGTAATTGATCATAGCGATTAGGATTTGATTGTATTGCCAAAAGTTTGGGTGCTATTTCAAAACAATAATGTAGATTAAAAAGGCAATAAGACAATGAGAAACAATACATTAGTGGTTTTACCTCAGGAAAGAGGTGTTGCTAGTCACAAGGCAAAGCAGACAGCCTTACCTAGAATATAGAATGGAATGTATGTGCGCTCACAGGTGTGCATTTATAGTCATTTTACAACACCTTCAAACACGTCTCATCCAATCAGAATTAGAGTCTGAACATTCCATCTTATAAAACTTTGCCCTGCCTGGACAGCTATGGTTACATCAACAGACAAACCACTTCACGTTTTGATTTGATGTCTTTAAATAATTTTTGCTCACGCACTCCTGCAAGCACACACACAGATTTAGTCCCTGTAGACATATCTTCTTTATCGCCGGTGTCAATGCTTAACACACACAAACATCAGGGTAATGATTAGAGATGCAAAACTAAGCGCAATCACACCTCATCATTGAAGAGCACACAGAAGTGGATGAAGATTATGCGTCTGTCCTCACCAGCCTAGACAGAGTTATCCGGCAAGAGCTCTTATTTACATGTAAATGAGACTCCAACATGTGTGCTCTTTGCTTACCAAAGATATTGGTGGAATGTCCTTTCTTGGCAATGGGTTTGAGCTCGTTGTGGCCCCAGCCATATTGCCTGTAGCTGTCCCACGCATGTTTCATCATCTAGAAACAGAGAAATGACAGGGAAGTTAATCTTAGCCGTGAATATCAAAGCCTCTGGTACAAGTGAACTTTTTATTTGCACATTATTAAAGCCAAAGGCATGTAGTAATTGGTTAATCTACAGCTGTCTGCCTTTGTGACATCATCCTTATCATAAAACCTTTAAAAACACCGGCCCAAAAATAACATGAAAGCCAAAATAAAGCCGTTTGTTGTGATGACAACACGTTTTAGCTGAGAATGAACAAGACAGAGGAGCTCAAATGCCTTTGATGTGAAGCACTTGCAGCTGAGATGTTCTATTACCCAGAATCCCCTGCTGCGGCCGTGACCCTCTCTGCCACACTGTCATTCCCCTTTCAGGTCAGTGGCCAGCAGCACCCTCTCGATGCATCTCCACTCTGTGCGTGTGTGTTTTTCTTTTCCCCCCTTCTAGGGAAAGATGAATGGACACAGTGTTTGTCTGCGTGTGTATGCGTGTCTTTGTTTCAGCTGTGGCTCTAGGCATCCTTGTTCCAAGCTTACGCTCTTCTATTAAATGATTGGCTGAGATTCAGCTTCCAGCCACTTCACATTTAGACGGTCTTCAGATATTACCACATCAGTGTGAGTAAGTACTCAATCACAACAAGTGCACAGAGTTCAAGTGTGTTCACACAGACGGTGCATTTGTATAAGAATCGTATGCAACGGGATGCGTTTATGTTGCATTAAAAAAACATTAGATTACAATTGCACATGCACTGTCTGTATCTGGTTGGTCTGTTGTTTTACAACTGGCATTAACCTTCTGCGTGACAAAACTATATTCAACACTGTGCATTTATAGTGTGGCCCTCATGAGCCAAACCGCAAGGAACGCAAGAACACATCTTGGCCATATTTTATTCAATATTAATCCATCTTAAAAGGCAGCATAATGCTGTTGCCTACCTTTTCGAACAGCCTTCACGCCTTTGAGGTCTTACAATGCTTATTTAGGCAGCTCACTGGGTTTTGGGCACTGATCGTATTTCTTAATGAACACAGATGCAGTGGAAACCTCTGGAGTTTGTCTGTTAAGTGTTGTTGTGGGCTGCCATCCCAAAAGCAAACCATGATTTTCCTCCACCGTTCTCAGTCTAAATAACAGAAACCCAGAAGGGAACCCAGCCAATGAAAAGACGTCAATAATTTCATTTTGTTCTCGCTTTTCAATCTTTCTGTGTGTACACAAAACATTTTGATTTACCGCAACACAATCTGTAATGCAGCTGACCCCTGATTGGCCTGATCGTTAAACGCATTTACAATAGAGGAATTAATTAAACACCCGTGATTACTGCCCCCCAAACGCTCAGTCTCACTATAGGCAGTTAGCATAGTTACGTTTTAGCCGTTTTAGATTGCACACTCTTGCCTCATTCTAAAGTCTCCGATGATCAGACCAACCCTCTAAATGATCTCAAAGAAGTGATGGAGTTCACAGATCTCTCATTTCCTTCCCTCTAAACGTCTATTTGATCATCTGCAACTTTCAATCTCTTATGTTTTATTCAGAGGGTGTTCGGGGTCGTTCTGGCTGTCAATTAACAGTTGTTTTGACTAAGTGCAGGCCTTGTGAAGCATTGAAAGCACAGCCTGTGTAACACAGAAGGAACTTCAACTGTCTGTTAAATTAAGCTGGGCTTTTAACTACCCCATAAAGAAGTATCTAGACAGTTTTTGACACTTAGCACATCTGTTCAACGCCATTCAAACCACAGTTTTACCCTGTGGCCCTTATCTCATCAAAAGTGCATATATCTGTGGCTGACTTTAAAGCAGTATCACATGTATAAATGTGCTGTGCAATCTTTTAACATTACATCACTCACATACTCTGGTTTGAACAAGCAGAGCGATACAAGCTGTAAAACGTCCTGGTGCTGTTATAATAAATAGGAGCACTTGTGGAACGCCAAACAGCCAATCAAATTAGAGGACCACAACTAACTATTATATAATAGTATAACAAATTTTATGTTATATAACAACATCACTTAAATGCCTCTAGTCACATTACAAAAAAACAATCAATCAATCTGATTAAGAGCTTGACTAGTTGGATGCGCTAAACGCAGAATCTATATAGCAACTAGTTGATTAACTGGACTTATCCCTATGGGTAGCTAGTCGTGTTCATATCAATTTCTGAGCAGACATTTACGATCATCTCCACCTTTGCATCAATCGAACAGAGCACATTGTACAGAGAACAAAGGACGATGGATGAGTCTTGTCGGCTCTTTCTGCCTGACCGAGTGAGGGATGGGGCAGGTCTATTGTGCATTTCAATTACCATCAAGCTGCCAGCACACTTGTTTTAACAGCGATCAGTGCTCATATCAGCCCTGCAGGTGGATTGGTTATGCCAGGTGGGCCCTGTTTTCAGACTACATAAAAGTCAGAGTGCAAAAGACAAATTAGTCCATTTTCTCAGAAACTGTAAGCGGTAACAATGCATCTTCCCCCCGAGGGCCCAGTCACCTTTCCTGAAGCCGTTTCTCTGCTTTCAGACGCTCTAATATGATTTTTCTTCTCATTATCATTGGCCTTTTATTTTTGGAGTGCGTGATTGCCAGGGAGCAGAGAAGCACTTGGGCGTGTTACAAGGGCCTCGCTGATGGTTTTTCCACAGCACGCTGGGTAAAAAGCGTGAGAGGGAGATCCTTTTAGAGCACAGCACTCAGTCTGGAAGGATTCCTAGAGCAGAGACAAAGCCAACTCTAGAGCAGGGAGAGAGAGGAAAGAACGAGAGAGAGACAAAAAAAGACAGTATGGTTGACTTGTGCCAGCTCACCCTTTGGTAGCTTTCACACTACGGCTTTCGTTTGCCATCAAAATTCAGTTTGTTCAGTTGATGCGTGTTTCCCAAACTCGGGTTTGCTGTTGCGACTGACTAAACCAACTGAATCCAAGCCTGCTTAAAACTGTTGTCTGGTTTGTATTTGCAATTGATATGACCGCAACCCTGAACAACTACTAATGGAGAAAATGTATCTGTTATAGTATAATTAGCTTCTCTTAGCTGCTTGGCTATCTTTAGCGAACAGCCCACACTGTTCTTCGAATACATCCGCTACACAGTGCCAATCTGCAAGCAGTGCAAACATGAGAAAAACACAACAGCTAGTGCAGCCTACTGTGTCATTACCTAGCCCGAGTGCTAAACCAATGCAGGTATAGTGCTATTCGCACTGATGATATAACATTTAAAAGGTCACCGAAATATTACAAAGTGAATAAAGACCTGCAGATCCAACACGAAGGGAGGGATCAAACTTAAGCTGACCAATCAACTTAGAGTTACAATAAACCTGAGTTTAACTTTTAATCACGTGTATGTTATGTATTTATGCGTGTGTGGGGGGGATTAAATATCAGTCACTACTGAGACACTGACATTCCACCTGGTCAGATAATTACTGCAGTGCCGAAAGATACAGCATTCAGAACAACCAACACCAAGCTCATACAGTGACAATGCCCTCTACAGTTTCCTCTAGGGGGAGCTGCATTAATTAGTATTAACCCCCCACCAGGCATACACAATGCATTCGTAAATCTCTCCTTGCAGCTCTACAGCAAAGCAACAGAGAGGAGTCCACACGGAGGTCAAATAAAACTCTGTTGCCCCTCTGAAAGCATGAGGCAGTATGGCTGCAGTTAGCAGCTACTCTCTGGTTGCTGTGATTAATTTAGACTCCCGCCATTCTGCCACAGATCTGCAGGTTACTGTGCTATTACTTTGCTCAAACAGACCGACTTCTATCAGACAGATTCTTACCCGCAGTAAATGCGACGTTGCAATAGAGGCCAGGCGAGGTAATAAATTGCTTTTAAGAGCAGCCTGACACTAAAAGACCGAGGACACTTCTTCTGTTACAGACAGCCTTTGGGGAAGAGTAAAAAAATAAATGACACTCAGACATTACTGCGGTACCATTTGACATGACAATTTTTACCTCCTATTAAACTAATTCAGATACATTGGCCCCTCAATTGGTGTTCAAGGTCCCCAGTGTTGAAAGTCTCTCGCTTTCCACTGCCTCACTTCAAGAAGAATTGGACCCAAGCCACAGGTGTTAGATGAATGAAAAACAGTCATAACACACAAATATAAATACTAATAATATTCTGCAGGTTATTTGTTATGCTGTGCAACGTTAGCAGTGTTTTTACACACGGTTTTTTTTTTTTTTTTTTTTNCTATTCAATCTATATGAAGGCAGAATTTTAAGAAATCATGGGCACGCTCCCAACACAAAGCCTGTTCCAAACATTTAGCTTTAATTAAAGCAATTATGCTTTAATTAATCCTGTTAAGATACTGTATTGTGGCCCAATTCGAGGCTAGCACTGCACGTATGCGTGCAGAGAAGGCAATCCCAGAATGCATTGTGCTGAGCTCAGGGATTGCCATTAAATAAACTGCCATTAAAAAGGAGCTGCTCATGTAGGCAGGAAGAAGCTTACTAGGTTCTGGAACAGAGCAGTTGTGCCCAGCAGATGATACTTAGATTTTGCTTATACTTTCTGACACGCCTCTGCACACAAGCACAATCCTCACTCAGTGACCTTGCCTGCTGTGCAAACTCTCACCTTTCCCCATCTCATCTTCTGAGCATATGCTCAATCATGAACCTGCTTTCTGATGCTCTTCAGGTAGAAGACACCCGCAGGGCTGATACTGACCTTGCCAACAGTACTAACAAAAACAGAGCAGTACAGAACTTTGCATTCTCACAGCAACCATGTTAGTTAATTGGCCTGGTGGGAAGCAGATGAGCTCTGATGGACTCATAATGAAGCTTATGCAGGTGACACAAGCTGTAGTCCAGAAACTGTTCGCCCGAACACTGTCAACCTTCTTTCAGCAGTAAAACCAGAGGTGAGTTTTTAAAGAATATTGGGCCAATTTCTTTCATATAATGAAAGTTAATGACACCTCGGGCTGCCAAGCTCCTCTTTTGGTCATTTTAAAGCTTTGAGGAACAGACTGCACCGTTCACACCAGATTTATGAACAAGATCAATCAATCAACTGAACAGAATTAATTCCAACAAATTAGGCAAATGGCACTTCTCTCATGGACCCTCAAATCTGCCCCAAGGAAAGCTGGAATAGAAGTTTTTCAGTGTATAATGATCTGCTCACACAAAGCTATCGTATGACCTCAGAAGGATTGTATAGATAATTTAAAAAATTGTATAGATAATTTTATTGCTTGAAAGCCACAGTCCTCATTTATTTTTATTATATGGAAAAGAGCAGCAAAAATTCACCAAAACTTGTGTCATGGGTTTAGATGTTGAAATGACACT
>JAZGTK010017504.1:0-12248 GCA_036877625.1 Ambastaia sidthimunki
CTGTAGATATCTCTCTACCAGGAGCAAAAGTAGGGGGAAATATAGATGTTGAAGGACATGCAGGAAAAGGAGGAAAATTTGAAATGCCTAAACTTGATGTTTCTTTGCCAAAGTCAAAAGGATCTGTGGGTGAACTTGATGTTCAAGGCCCTGATATGAAAGGTGGAAAGTTTCACATGCCCTCTATAGATATCTCTCTACCAAAAGCAAGAGCAGGAGGAAATGTAGATGTTGAAGGACATGCAGGAAAAAGAGGAAAATTTGAAATGCCTAAACTTGATGTTTCTTTGCCCACATTAAAWGGATCTGGTGGTGAAGTTGATGTTCAAGGCCCTGAAATCAAAGGTGGAAAGTTTCACATGCCTTCTATAGATATCTCTCTACCAAAAGCAAGAGCAGGAGGTTATATAGATGTTCAAGGACATGCAGGAAAAGGAGGAAAATTTGAAATGCCTAAACTTGATGTTTCCTTGCCAAAGTTAAAGGGATCTGGGGGTGAAGTTGATGTTCAAGTTCCTGATATCAGGGGTGGAAATTTTCACATGCCTTCTATAGATATGTCTCTACCAAGAGCAGGAGGAGATGTAGATGTTGAAGGACATGCTGGAAAAGGGGGAACGTTTAAAATGCCTAAACTTGATGTTTCTTTGCCTAAGTTTAAAGGATCTGGGGGTGAAGTTGACATCCAAGGTCCTGAAATCAAGGGTGGAAAATTTGACATGCCCTCTATAGACATCGCTCTACCAAGAGCAAGAGCAGAAGCAGATGTAGATATTGACAGGCATGCTGGCAAAGGGAGAAAATTTGAAATGCCTACACTTGATGTTTCTTTGCCCAGGTTAAAAGGATCTGGGGGTGAATTTGACATTCAGGGCCCTGATATCAAGGGTGGAAAATTTCACATGCCCTCTATAGATATCTCTCTACCAGGCACAAGAGTAAGAGGAGATATAGATGTTGAAGGACATGCAGGAAGAAGAGGAAAATTTGAAATGCCCAATGTTGATGTTTCCTTGCCTAAATTAAAATTAGAAGCATTTAAAACAGCAAAAGGTCTTGATCTGAAGAATGATACTCAAAAGGGTCAAAAGTTTCTCATGCCCACTGTTGATGTCTCTCTCCCCAAAATTAACCTAAAAGAACATAAGCTTATTGACGGACATGATAAGACGGAAGGAATGTTCCATATTCCAGACATTGACATCTCAATGCCTATAATTACCCATGATTCTGATGTAGAGGCCACTGGCACTGACATTAGTTACTTAAATGACCCTGAGGTGACTGTAGGTGGAAACATTAAGATGCCAACTGTGAAAATACCAACTGTTGGCATATCTGCTCCTAAAGTTGACCTGGACTTCACTTTGCCAAAGGGAAAAGGCAGTGACAGAGAAAATATTGAACTTCTTAAAGCAGAAGGTGGAAGGCCATCCTCTGGGACTAGTTTTGATGTTCCAGATATCTCTGTAAAAATGCCAAAAATTTCACTCCCTAAATTTGGCAGAAAATTGAAAAGTGGAGACGAAGATCTAGAGAGTCCTGGATCTTTAGATTTGCCATCAGGGGAAATAGATGGCAAAATGAAGAAGAAAAAAATCAAAATGGCACCTACAATAGGAAAGATTAAAGATGCAGAAATTTCCCTGGATATACAAGATAATAAAGGAAAGGTCAAAATGCCAGTTGTTGAGATATCACTGCCAACAACACATATTCCAGAATCTGAGGAACTGCTTCCAAAAGCTGAAGTTGATGTATCTGAGGCAGACATTAGAAGTTATGAGGGCAGCCTAAAAATCCCTAAGATGCCATCTACTGATATATCAGTTCCAAAAGTTGATTTAGAAGTGTCTTTGCCTAAAGTAAAAGTTGAGTCAGTGGACTCAAACACTTCTGATTTAAATATTGATAGTAGCAGGACTATAGTCAATTTTCCCCATATCAAAATCCCTAAAGTAGAAATTTCACTTCCACATGGAAAAACAGAGGGTACAGATAATCTTGAGGTGGAATGTAAAGGTAGCAAGATCAAGCTACCAAAAATTCACACAGTGGACATATCTTTACCCAAAGGAAAAACTGATGACAATTGTCCTCCAGAACTAGAAACTGGAGGAGGTGGACATTTCATTATGACCGAGGTTAACAGATCTAATGTTGACATAAGGCTGCCAACAGTTGATATATCGCTTCCTAAAACACAATCTAAAGACATTTTTTCAGAGCTTCAAACTGAAGATAAAGGTGAAGCTACGACACCTGGAATTAAATTAACAACGGTAGATATATCATTACCTCATGGTAAAACAGGCATCATTAATCCTCCAGAAATAAATCTTAGTGGGAAAGGTGGCACATTTAAAATGCCAGATATTAAAATCCCAAAAACAGATACACATAAAGAAAGCAAAAAGACTGTTGACACTGACAATTCTGAAGATAAAAAGCAGACTGCTAAAGTCAAAATTCCAAAATTCGGCATACCTTTGCCTTCATTAATTTCACCTGAATCCAATCTCAAAACATCTCAGGTAAAAAGCTATTCTGTAACGGTGGACTCTCAAGTAGAGTCATGCATACCAAAAGTGAAAAAAGCTGTTTTTGTTATGGTGAATCCACAAATAGAGAGTGCTGCTGTTGTAGGTGGTAAAGCAAGTGCAGAATTTGGAGATGAGAAGCTCAGTTTGCCAAAGATTCAAATGAAGCCTAGTTTTACCAAGCCTCAATCAAATGATAAGGGAAAATCCAGAAATGATGAAGAGGAGGTTGAAACAGAGGAGAGGCCAAAGACTGGTAAACTGAAGTTGCCCAAAGTCACATTTGCATCTGGGAAGACAGGATCGTTTGATGTAACACTAAGAGGGTCTGATAATGGAACAAGTCCAAACCTAAATGGTGACAAAGATGATAAAGCAAAGTTTGGACAGCTTAAATTGCCCAAAGTGGAGTTTTTCTCAGCATATTCAAAAGAAACAAGTGAGGAAGAGGAAACAGAAACAGGTATGAAACCAAGGAAGGGGACCTTAGGGGATGGAAAAGAGAGCAATGAGACAAAGACACAATCAGGCAAAATGTCTTTCCCGGGACTCAAGAAGAAAACAGGAAAGGATGAGGAGGTTGGAGAGGTTGGTGTTTTAGTATTCTCAAAAGCAAGGACTGAGATGCTGGTGGAATGTGAGGGATCAGAGTCCTCAATATCTAATATATCCTCAACTGGATTTGTCTCAGAAAAAAAGAGTGACAAAAGTGAGGAACCAGCATGGTTTAAAGTACCCAAAGTCACCCTTAGCCCCCATTCTACTGGCTTCCTTCACATCACCCCAGAAGGGTCTCCAAAGGGAAGTAAGTCCTCCCTTCCAGGCTCTTGTGAAGAAGCCACTGGAGGTTTTTATGTGAAGATGCCAAGCATAGAATTTTCAACCCACGAAATGTCCTCAGAGCAACTGTTTACCAAAACAAAAGAGGAAACTCTAACGGTTGTGACTAAGACGACAAAATATACAAAGACAAAAAGTACCAGCTCAAATTTGTAGGCATATAATATATGCTTACATAAAATGCTATTATATGTAAGCATATAATATATTGCATTACTATATGCAATAGGTAGCAGAATAATATATATTTTTATATGTGACAATTTTTCAGTCATGCTATTTATATTCTATTTAATGCAATCCAGCTTTAGCAGTAACAACACAATTTATGCATAATAAAAAGTTACTACACAAAGAATATTATGAAGATTGTACAGTAGATCTGATTTTCATGTTTTGTAACTTGCTGCTTTGTGTGACACTTTCAATTGATGTTTAAAGTGATATTTGTCAGTTCACACACACACATAAACACTTTGCTCAGATTTGTCAGGTTTTGCTTCCTTTTGGGTACAAAATTGTCCCCAGTATATGGTTAAGTAAACACACACACACACACATACATTTTGGTGTAAATATTACACTTTCAACACAGAAACAAATCTGTGCAGAATATACAGACAGATATTTAATATATATAAGTTTTTCCTTTACAGTTTCTAGTGCAGTCTGAGTATAATATGCCAGTGTTTTGGAAACATTGCTTTACTTTTAAATGCCTGGTTTGTCTCTGTGGTTTGTGGTTGTTCTTAAATAGGTTGTGTTTTCGTTGGTTAGATACTTCTAGAAATACATGGATTTTTTTCCCCCCATATTTATATGCCTGACCTGTATAGATTATAAGACTCTAAAGCTAGTCTGTGATGTTGAGTATGTGTTGAGATGAATTAAAGTTTTTTTCATTATTCTTAATGTTTTTAAGATTGAGATACTGTATTGTGATAACATTTCTCTGTTCACGGTGAAGGTTCAGAATTTCCAACACTGTGTGTGAAATGTTTTTGTCCTTCATTTTCATTATAAAATTTGCTTGCGTTTGTGATAAATTTAGCAGAAAATGACTGCAGCATTATTGTATTTATGTTGTGTTTTTAAATGAGGGAACTGCATGTTTGTAATTGTGTTGGTTTTATGAAACACAATAATTTAGATTATGCTTTTCATTATCTAATGCAAAACTAAAATACTCTAATAAAATAGTAAAATTCTAATTAGTTTTGTCTGTTAGTGTGTCTTTTCATTTCCTCTAATATCAATATCCACCCTAATATTTCTAATATGTAATATAATTCCACTGAAGTGGCAAGTAATGTAGCAGCACTAATGACAAATATGAAATTCTAAAATTGTCATGACTGAAAATTGTCAAATCAGTGAAGCCTACCATTAACTGAAACATAATACTGAGGTCTCATAATATTGAACACCTATTGAAAATGAGCTATTGAAATACAGATCTATTTTATAACTTAAGCTCTTCATTAGAGCCATATAAAAATTGCGAAGTGGAAACATTCAGTATGATTAAAACAATGCAAAATTGCAAAAAATGTTAAAATGTTTATTACACAATCACAATCTCTATTACAAGAGATTGAATTATGGAAAACATAAATGATGCCCAACAGATGTAAAATTCATAGGCCCATATGCCCATGCACCGGTTAACAGACTATGTAACAGAATTTTTTGTTTTTTAAAGATTAATAGTCGGGTGCAAGAAGATTTCATAATTAGGGGGTGACATAAGCAGGTAACAAATACTGCACTGAATAAAGGTCTAAATGATAAAGCTGTAGGCTAATGAAGGTGAGCGTGTTTGCGCGTGTTCTCTTCGTGCGTAAGCGTGCGCGTAATACACGCTCAGCAATTGGTCATCTGAGTGCACGCACTACATTGCGGGGGCTCTGCATTGCTTTACCAGTGGAAGCAGAATCCTGCGCTATCGGGAGACACGGAGGTGTAGCGTGACGTTCACTTTAACGGGACACATGAGATATGCATGGGACAATAGATTACACTGAAGATATTGGCAGGTCCATATTGGTAAAAATAGTGGTGTCATGGATATCATCATTACTAAACAAGCCAAGATTCACATGAAGGTTAAAGCCAGAATCCTTCAGCCCAGCAGCATCTTCACAACGTACAGCTGGAATTGTGCGATTCGTGACATCGTCTCTGTTTAAAGATGACTGGCACACAGTGAAGGTAAGACAATACAAGAAAAATGGCCATTTATGACGCGAAAGAAAGATGTTTATTTCATGTCAAATTACGAACAAAACTGATACAGAAGATTACCCTCTTCCAGACCGTACCCTATATAATTATCCGTTTGGGCAAGTACTGGTTATAGATGAATTCCTGATTTGGTGCAAGTGATGCGATCCCGTATTGTGTGTATGTAACCTACGTAACGCAGCGTCCTCGGATCATCATGACATAGTTTGTAAAATGAGAAATTACAGCTGAGAAACGGAAATCTTCTATAACCTAATATATACATTTGATCGATTGTTTGTTAATTGTTAACCTTTTTAGAATGTATGTACATATAATATTATACAAACCACCTAATGTTTATATATATGAAAAAGTATATAATAGTTCATAAAAAATAATAATTGTAATTTTATATTGGTATTTTACAATAAACTGTGTGTAGTATAGACTTTTATGCCATAACTGTAAAATCCAGACAAAAGCTAAAAACAGTTAAACAGAAGTTAAACAGACATACTCTATATTTACTTTAATTTGACTCTAATAAATATATACTATAATTCAGTTTAAGGGTATATGATTTGGTAACACTTCATGGCTGTATGATAAAAACTGTACTGAGCCTATGGTTTTCAATATTCTGACATCCTACCTACCATTCTTATCCACCACAGCATCTGATTTTATTCCCCAAAGAATGCTGCAACAGAACAACAACAATAACCACCCCTGCCTGGATATGGCCCACAGACAGCTACTGCATGATTGCAAAATACCCAATGTCTCATTTACTAGTGCTCTTGAGTTTGGAGCTATACCCCTAATTAAAGGCCTGAGAGCTTGGGCTGTAAGTGGTGGCTACTCTAAAACCAGACGAAAGGCTTCTACTGGACCTCGGGCACAAGGAACATGCCTACAGCCTCCTGAAAACAGGGTGGGGCAAAGAGGCTGGCCAGGTCAGGTCAGCAGTGGCTATGGGCAAACGCTGGAGAGTACAGTGACTACAAAAACTCCCGGGGTCAGGCAAGGTGGCCTTGGTGCTCTCGTAACAGTGGCCACATTAAAAGGCACGGAGGGAGGTGGCAGGCAGACTCAGACACGCTGCCTCTTTCTCAAGGCCCAGGGAAAAGGCAGCTACATTTGTGCCATGGGAAACCGCAGAGCTGGGATGAGAGTCACAGGTGCACAGGCTCATACCGTAATTCTGGAGGAGACAAAAGAAGAGGTTAGGTGTTCCCCAAGAGGACCAAGGGTGAGTCAAGGTGGGACAGATGAAGGTGGAATGTTAAAAGCCAAGCCAAGGGACATAAGAAAGTGGAGAAAGTGCAGTAAAACCACAGGCACAGCTAAGAAAAAAATGGCTCGGGGCAAAAGGGAAATCACTGATCTGGCTTGTGAGCCAGAATGTGATGACAAAAAAAATGCTGTGATCTCAGAAGAAACAATTGACAGAACATCAGATAACACATCACAAGACAGAATAAAGCAATGCCTGACAGAAGAAAATAAGACAGAAGGAAAAGGTAGCAATACAAGCTATCCATGTCCAAACAAACAACAAAGTCAAGAAAACATTACTGAGTTAAGCAAAGACAAAAGGGCTCATTCACCCATATCAATGCATATTGTTGCACCCGAGAGCATGGACCCACAAATCAGCTGCTCTCCACCCAAACCATGTGCCAATACAGATGAGAAGGTTGAGGCTAGGACAAATATTAGTCCATCCAGAAAATCTGATAAACATTTTGAAAGATCTACTTGTGCCAATGATGATGCACAAGAAGATACTAAGATTAGTAAAAGTGATAATGATCTTGATGCAAATGATTGTGATAATATAGAAACAAATAACAAAAACAAAAATTTTGTTGCCGATGTGCCAAAATCAGAATCATTTGTAATATCCAAGAGTGCAAACATCACCCTTGATAGTCTTGGAATAAAACTGACCACAACAAACTCTAATAATAAGCCAAGTTTAGGTCATCCACCCATGGAAGCTTCCTCTAAAGGTCCTGTCAACATCATTCAGGAAAATCAAGATCATGAATTCAGGAAAGATGAGTGCTCACTAAACTGTGAGAATCAACATTCATTGGAGATCATCACAAGTGCAACAAAAAGAGGCGGGACTCCAGACACAACTATAACAATCAAGCCGGAGGGCTACATGAGGCATGGATTCACTCCTGTGGGAGCTGCATATAACACTATGGAGAGGAAGGGGAAGTCACCAATGTGCTCATCTCAGCACAGGGAGGAATTAATTTCAGAGCATGAGAAACTTGAAGTTCAACAATCTGACAAATACTCTTCCCAAGGCTTTAGCACACCAACAGCCAATGTAACTGCAACCACTATTCACTCCCTGTCTAATCCTGCCCCTACCACCACTGCAGCCATAGCAACAGCCATCCCAGCGCTAAGCGAGCAAGAGGTGGGGGCTAGAAGTAGAGATTTGCTGCAACTGGTAAATTCAGAGTTACTATCAGAGCTGGCAAGAGATGAAGACAAGGTGGCCACTCACGAGGAGTCTCTTGACTCAGGTGAGGGGGAAGAGGATGAGTTTGGGGATTTCATAGAGGCAGGAGGGGAGCTTCAACAGTTGGCTCCTGTAGAGGATTACAACAGTGGTAAGTACCCACAGCACTTTCAACATCGTCTTGGAAGTAACAAGGAAATTAACACTTGGAGCATGTTTTTGTTTGCATTAGCAGATAATCATGGAGTCCCAGTGTTCCAGTTCTAAATAATCAATATAGATTGACCTGCAGACCCCCTTGCTTCCCCGACCACATGTGAAGATATTAATTATTTAAAGCACCGCTTAGAATTCCTAACCACAGCCCCCCAAATCCACACCCCTCCCTCTCCTTGCTGCTGTGTATTAGCCCAAGGCAAATGCAGCATTAAAAAACTTGCAGAAGCCAGGCCAAAGAGACAAAAGGAGATGCCAGCCACCACAGTGCTATAGGCAGTGTGTTTGCAGAGAATGGCTTGATCAAAACAGAGGACAAACAAAGCATTATTTATTCATCCAGTACAAACACTTTATAATCTACAAACCCAATAATCTTGTAGGTTGAATTCTACTTTGGCAGCCACTCCTTAATCTCAGTCTGTAGGATTAATTCTGTTCTCAGTAAGAGAAAAAAACAGGTGATTCAGACAGTCGTCCCAAACTGTTTTTTTTATTTTGTAATTAGGTCATGCAAGTAGATCATTTCATATGACAAGCAAGTTATTTGTGGAAGACATTTAACATACCTTTCTACAACAGACATTGAAGCTGGACTATAAATAACTTATTAGACATTCTGTTTGTAAAGTACAAAAGTCAAAAACTGTTTCATGCTTTCATCACTACCTGTCAGTTATTGCATATATCATTAGTCCAGTGGCATGTTGCTAGTGTTGTGAAACATTTCAACCACAGAAAGCAGAAGTTGTTTGGATTATGTCCAGTGTTCTTATCAAAACTTTCTGTATGTAAGCGAAAGAATTTTAACTGTAAACACTGACATGAACCCTCCTCTCAGGGGAACCTAGAAGCTGCAGTGATGCAATTGAACCTACATCTTGGAAATCTGATTGGGCAGCAGTCCAGCCATTCCAGCAGTCAGGCTGCACATGGATTGCTTTCAGCCAGGAGTCTGTGGAGCAGAAGAAAGTCCCCGATGGCCAGTGGTGGCCTTGTACTTTAGAAAAAACAAGCCATTCTCTCTGTCCTCTTCATGATGTGGTATTTATGTTTCTGAATCATCATTATTTTAATTTTCACATATTCTCAATCTTTTAGTAATTTAAAGACAATAAAAATATGGCAGTAAGTAATCATGTATAGTCAGCTGTTTCTTGCCAAGGTTTTGTAAAAATGTTCAAATACATATGTCTAATACTGACTCTACATTATCCTGCTTCCACTGCTATCTGCCAAATATACAAACAAATGGTCATGATACTGTAATTAATAATTATATTTAAATTATTTTATTATTGGAGAAGAAATGTTGCTCAGTTATGTAAATTAGTTTTACTTTCATTATATCATATATGAAGTATTTATATCAAAGTCAAGTATGGCAGAGTGGCAACACAGTGGCCAAATGTTAAGGTTGATTAAAACTGTTCTCTTTTATCACTGTTGCTACTCCAATGCGCTCCTTTTGCATGCGTGCGTGTGTGTGTGTGTGTGTGTGTGTAGCCAAGTGTGTTTCTAGAAGCCTTTCCCTCAGAAAAGCCCTCCTGTGAAGATTTTGATTACATCCCTATATTAAAACAACTTCTGCAAGGACAAACTGAAAATGCCAATACAGGGGACCACAAGTATGTAGCATTAGGATTCGGTGTGGTTGTGCTGCACTAAGAAATCTTTTTGTTTTATGATTATTTATTAAGGATATTTATTGTTTAATATGAAGCTTAATATTAAACCGAAGTATATTCCTCTATTGCCACCTTATGGTAATACAAGAGATTGCTGCATTGCATCAGAATGTGAGACAGGGTAATTCAATGAACCTACTGTTTAGCATGAAATTTTCTGTTTCATCCATCTGTTAACCACTGAAAATGTAAAAACAAATCTTTGTTTGATAATTACACATAAAGCACGCTATAATTTGTGGATCATGTAAATGCTATAAAGTTAATATGAGTTAATCGTTTTGTTTCGCCCCACAGGGAGCAGAGCTTACTTGACGGCCTGCAAGATCTAGATAGGATGATTGGTCTGAACTATAAGAGGGCGGAGTCTCTGTCTTGCAAACTTCTCCTTCAGTCATTGCATTTGGAACATCCCAGCTCTGTAAGTTTTCTGTAATGTAACAAATGAGAAATTTGAAACCATTGCAATAAAATATTGTGAAAACATTTTAAACCTGACAGTGTTTATAAGCTTTTGCTACATCAAACACAACACAATTCCTGGTATCTTGTAATGCATTATCTATTTGATACTTTCAATAAATTGTTATTTGCTTCAAATTTAGCATAAATTGGTCTTTGTATGCACAAGAAGGTAAAGCATATGTATTTAAATATATAACCACACAATAATTTCTGTTTACCTCAGAAAAGCATGACAGTTCGAGCGAAGGCCAGTGCCAGGTTTTCTCCAAATCTCCCAACGTCCAACCAGCAGTTAGCTACAAGTGCTAAAAGAAGACTGTCTTATGACTTCAACAGAAATATAATGACCTAGTCTCAAGATCTTCTAAAACAACTTTGAGCGATGCTTCCCCTAAAAATTCAGAGGAATGGAGCAATACATATTGAATAACTTCTTTCCTTGGATCAGTTCAAGGTTTATTTAAATTGTATTTCTCTTTTTAATGTCTGTTTTCACAATAGATTCTGTTTTCCATTCAACTGTTTATCAAAGGACAAAAAACCTATGTTTCATCACATTTTTGAATATTTTAGACCACTTAGGGTTGAAATAGGTATTAAATCTATAAATAGATATTAAATCTATAAATAAAAGTATGTAATGCCATATTGTAAGGTCCAGGTATAAGAAAGCTTGTGCAGGGCTGAGTTTGGTTTTTGAACCCAGTTGTTTCCCCCTTTACTATTACTCCTTTGTAACCCCTATGTGTTAATTGGATGAAAAAAATTATAAACCAATATACGTTTCTGTACAACATGCCATCTTACTGTGAATTATGATTTTTGCTAGGCACAATGGGCAGAGCACATTCTTGTAGAGATGCAGGTTCGAATATGTACCATGTCCTGATCCCATAAACCCTCTTTCCCTTCTGTGCTGAATAGGAAAAAGGCAGATAAAAAAGATAGCATTTACTTAATGTGATATTTTTAGGGATTGAGAATTACTTACCAGTCTCTGAAAAGTCTCCTTATGCCTGAAGATTGTCCAAAAGAAGAACATTTCCAGAAAATGTATTTTCATACATGATTTTGGTCCCCTGTAAGAGAAATCCATCTTCCTGTTTCCATGATTTTTTTCTTGTGCTTGAAGTGCTAAATATGAAACTGTAGTGTGCCATTTTTAACTAAGGGTGAACTCTTAAAAAAATAGAGACCATATTTTCAGAAGTGTTTTAAAATTAATGTTAACATTTTAAATTGAGCCTGTAAGCTTGTTTGTTGATTCATGTAATTAAAAAATCTTGAAAGGATTGAAGGTCTACCGGAGTAAGAATTTGTGTCAAAGAAATCACTTTAATTTTTCTTCTACTTACCTGAGAGATTGTTCTGACAGCAGAAATGGGTTCTGAAAACAAAATAATTTTAATTTAATTATTCAAAATTATCTTTCATTACTCAACTAAACATTTGTGTGGTTCTTAAAACATCTCCCATGGACAAAGTACCTTTATTGGTTTAGAGGTTAGAGGCAAACTGCCTAATCAGAGTGACTTGCTGCTTGTTTACAAGGAAAACAGTCTTATTATTGTCTACAGCTTCTCACACTGCTGTCCTCACACAACCATATGAGTGTAGACGGCAGTTTAGTATGTTTACTTAAAGTAGACAACAGGAACAGAAATGCAATAAAGGCTGAACAGAGACTGCAGCTATTTCTGTTCCCTCTGAGACATGTGCCATGTACCATCCCACATCATTACAACAAACTTTAACTATTTTGCCATGATTCTATAGTTCACCAACCAT
>JAZGTK010017505.1:0-12248 GCA_036877625.1 Ambastaia sidthimunki
ACCCGCTGCCGACCCGCTGTTTACCCGCTGCCGACCCGCTGTTTACCCGCTGCCGACCCGCTGTTTACCCGCTGCCGACCCGCTGTTTACCCGCTGCCGACCCACTGTTTACCCGCTGTTTAGCAAAGTCCTAACAGGAACTGATCTATATAAGTGACTGTACTGTATAAGAGACAGTAACTTTGCAAACAGCACTCCTCCCAAGTAACTCAGACAGATACTGAGACAGATACTGAGATCTACATCAGAACAATGATGTAGAAACCTTAAAGACATACTTTTCAGAAGCCTGTTTCTGCTGAAGAACTACATTACCCACAATCCTGTAGAGAGGATTACATTATACTGTATATACAGTGAAAAGTTGTTTACAGTCAATTGATATGTTTGACATGTTTTTGTCAGATATGGTTACCCATAACCGAAATGTGACCTCTGCATTTAACCATCACTGGTGAGGAGTGAACACACACTGCAGTCATGAACACACACACACTGGAGCAGTGGGCAGCTATCACTGCAGCACCCGGGGAGCAATCGGGGGTTTGGTGTCTTGCTCAAGGGCACTTCAGTTGCTACCTGCCGGTACTGGGATCGAACCAGCAACCTACTGATTACAAGCCAGACTTCTTAACCAATAGACCACATTTGTTTCATGGAATAAGTAGCTCCTTGGTTCAATAGACATAGACTATGTCAGACTATGTAAAGTAAGACATATTCAAGTTCAAACTTGAACTTGAACATATATTACTTTATGTCCCATAATAATGAAAGCGTCGACCACATACGAGACTTAACAGAAACAAAGAGACGCAATGACAAAGCAAAACAGATCCGTCCCCAACTCGTCCCCAAACATACCCTCATCCTTTTAAGCTATCGCTATCATCAATACAAATAATTGATATTTAAAGATATATCAATTATTAATGTAATGTTTATGAAGCATCTGAGCACAATATCAGGATTTTGTTTTTCTAGTCTCACTCAAGGTCTCGCTCATTTGAAGTAATTTCTGTCTACTGGTAGGTGATTTATCTCTGTGACAGGCCACGAGTCATGCCGTGTACGCCAGTCTGTCCGTGACAAATTGAGCCAAGGCCTCAGTGGAAAAATCCAGAGAATCTAATGAAATCTCACTCTATCCGAGCATGTCAAACTACGGCAGGACTTAATTAAACTGTTTGTAGAGAAACAGAGCCGGAGTGGGTGACTCGCACCTCCAGCACATCTGACTTTGGTTACAAACCCTGCCTCAGGTTCAGACTCCAGTGTAGGAGAAATTTTTTCCCTCTGCTCAACCTCAGCAGCTGCACAAATGCAAAAACCTGCTGAAGACACGCAACACAATACGCAGCTGAAACCAGAATGACTTCTGTGAACATCACTTTAAAACGATCAGGGCATTTGGTCCAAGTGGTTTATTGTAACAACAGTGGTGTTATTTCTTGAAACTGTAGATGTTTTGTGTGGAGATGTTTTGTGTGGTGAAAGAACAGACCAAACCACAGACAGTTGCATCAGATCCCTGCTAACGTTTGCAGCTCAAGTTAAAGCTTGTTTGAGGCGTGTCCAGGATTCTCAGGGCTATCACTGTTCAGTACTGACATACTGGACAGATCTGAACACACCACCTATTATCCTGTGAACTGAATCCTTTGTTCTGTTGTTTCCTACTGGGTGAGAACAACTCTGTACGTGACATCCTCTAAGATTCATTTCTAGAACATGGACGAGAGATTCACTGTCTGTATATAAGAATATTTATTTATTTATTCCAATATAACAGGTATTCCACAAGCTTGTTGTGTGGTTAAGCACTGGTCCAGCATTAAAAGTTTTAGATACAGTTCGCAACACTGTCAATGCATATCAAAGTTTTTTTTATTCATTTCATCATCCATCAAGCAAAAATCTAAAGCATGATTGCTTAAAAAATTAACAGCTGACATCCCCTCAAGAAGCAAGAGTTGAGAAATCACTCACGCCACAAATTTCACACAGAAACTTAAAACTTGAAGGAGTTTTTTCAACAGCATCTTACTGTCACGTTGAAGATGAATTTGAGAGAAACAGCACGATACAACAACACTCAGACCACTGGATGTTTTTCATACATGAATGCCAGATTAAAGGTTAGCAAATGAACCGGGTCGCTGTACAGTAAAGAACTGTAGAGTTTCTTGTTATGAACTCACTTTTCACCTGATTTTAGCTACAGTTGCAGCACTGTGGAAATGAAACACACATTAGACTCTTTGTAATGACTGGAAATGTAAACAGCATCAATCTGTAGTGTTTAAATAATAGCTTGATTCTTTAAGTGTTTAAACAATCAAACTGTTCATTAAACACAGAAATCTCAAAACAGCTGAGGAATGTTGATCATCTGAGTGACACTGCAGAACATCATATGACCCATCACAAACATCCACAGAAAAAGCTTTTGGCTCTACAGAGTGTATGAGAAACATTCACATCACCAACTTCCTGACGTTCTACCAAAATAATATTTAAAAACATCTTAATATTTAAAAAGCAACTGTGTGTTAAATGAGTTAGAACTGTGAATATACAAAGCAAGCAGCTCTTTGCTATAGTTTACACCAGCCCCGCTCATCACTGACTGATCTGTGTAACTTTGTTCAATCACAACTGCTAAGTTGCAAATGGCACTAGAATTGTCAGCCTTTGGTCTTCTTGTGAATAAAGAAAGAACATCAGATTGGGAGAAACAGCTCCATCATTGGCTTTCATCACCTCCTTTTTAGTCCTTGTGCGCTCATTCGCTAAGCTGAGCAACCAATCAGAGTTTGATGAGCAGAGCAGATGAGCTCCGCCGCAGATTTGACAAAACAGCTGACACTGTCCAAGAGCCAACGACACAACATACCGACAAAACTAAAGCTAACTCACAATCAAAAAGCACGCAACATTGCCTGAAGGCCGACCCTCGGCTTGGTGTGTCCCAGGCTTCACATATGAACACTTTCTTGGCACACTAGTGACTCGCTTTGTCACACCGCCTTTAGGGTGTTCGACTGGAAAGCATTTAAACGGCCCTAAATTTAAAAAGAGAATAAAACACTATGCAAAAATCTACATTAAAAAAACATACTTTTGAAATGAAGCAGAACAAAACTTTGTTAGTGTAGGGGAACTGTATTAATAACTACAGTGCTGACACACAGCAGGCTTGGCAGGACACTTGGTCAACAGATGTAAGGATGCTTCCAAACAGAAAGTTAATTCATGAGACTGTTTAATAACATGAATTACATGAGTTTTTAATGATACAGTATGAATTAGTTGACCTATTCAACAGTGTAGGTTAGTAGCTGGCTTTTACACAAACACTATTTTCTGACTTTAAGAGGTGGGATCTTTATTACACAGTGTTTTGGCTTTATTGCATAGCAGTCTGCTACAGCTGGAAGAGCAAAGGTATTATCGCTTAGCACACGCTTACATTGTTTAAAATGATTTTACAAAAGCTGATGTCAAGAAGGGAAAGAAAATGTGATTGCATACGAAGCCAAATAATCCAGCATCACAGCATCCTCTGATACAGAGACAGTTACAGCTACAAGTGACAGAAACAGAAGTCATAGCTTCAGTGTGGAACTGACTGCTGAACATCAGAGCTCCACTGAAAACATGGACGTCAAACAGACCAACAACAGCAGCTTCTGTGTCCATATAATGGAAGTCAATGGGTGCCACTGATGTTTGGTTACCAACATACTGAGGGTGAGTAAATGATGGAAGAATGTATTTTTGGGTGAACTATCCCTGTAGATTAATGCTGTAGATTTGGTCACAAGGTAACGTTCAGTACAAGTACTCAGTCAACATAATGTGGATGTTTCTACAAATGCAACAAATGAACAAACAGTCACAAGCATGTGGGTTGATGCTTTGTGAAACAGAGAAGTCTTCCCATACATGAAACATCTAAATGCTTTAGACCAGGAAACAAGCAGCTGTACAAGTACTGAAAGACAGTCAGTCTGGACTTTAACTATCACGGTCTGGTCTGCAATGTGCCATTTTTCTTCATAAATCTTCAGTGCAACAGTTTACACACTCCAGGGGCCAATTACATGCTCTGATTTTTTTCTCTCCCCTTCTAGGTCATTTGTGGCCCTAAGGTGTCTTAGTTTCATATCCTCTATTTTTAATGCAATGTTTTTTAAGGAACAAATGGAATTTGATCGAGCCAAAAAGGTTTAAATATGATACACAGAACACAGGAATACACATCACTACAGCAACAACAACAACAACCGGCCTAAAGCATGTTTGTGCTTCTCATGAATGCAGCTCTGTTTTCCCACTCAAGATTTCCACAGTTTTAAAGAGAGGCATTAGAACCCATCAAAAGCCATAAATCATTTTACGCTAAAGTTTGCACTAAACATTCTTTTGCTAAATAGTGTTGCTATTGCATGAGGCCACAAGACCAACTTTGTTTTCAGTTCCTCAGAAGCAGTATTGATGTTAGAAGGTACCCAAGGTAAAGGCTAAAATAACATTTGCATCCAGAGCAAAAATAACCTGCATCTGGCTTTTAATTTCATTCCAGGTACAGAAATACATTGAGGGCAAACAGTGAGATATCACCAGACTAATCACTAACACTGACAAACTCCACATCATATGAAAGCAGTCAAGTTCTGAAAACATTTACATGCTTTTGAAGATCTAATGCATGTTTCAAACTGTACTGACAAACATCAGATGTATTTCCCAGCTGTTTATGTTCACAAATGAGTAAGTTTGTTTGAATACTTCTCTAAACTGATATTTTATGGATAGCAGCTACTGTACTGTCAGAATACACCTGATTCATTTCACTTTAAAATGTAGAAGTTTTTACAGGTGATCATGCCCCCAACCCCCCCCCCCCCCAAAAAATGTTGTTTTTACACTTTAATGTGTTAATGTTAAGATAATTAAATTTAGTATGTTAAGTTATGTGTATATATACCATAATGGCCAAAAATATCATCAATATCAATAATTCAATATCATCAGGGCTAAAAATATGCTTTCATTAGTTCTGTGATTCATGTTAGTGAACATCATTATTTTCAGAAGAACCCTCAGTGTTCTGGTTCTGAGTCTGTCCTGCTGTTTTCTGATCACACTGTCACATGCTTAAAATCAGCCAGTATTAACCCAGAATAGATGAAACTCAATCAGCACAGTTTTACAAAGCATCTCTCCAAAACACTTCAATATACATCAATTAATCAACATTATTAATCACAATTACAATATCAAAGGAATCACTGACAATTATGATTTCTGTCAGTCGTGCAGCCCTTCTTTTAGTTTTATACACAGTTTTAAACACACCTTACACACTGCACCAGTCAACTGTGATGCCTCATTATCTTAATATTGTTTCATTTCTCTCTGACTCTAATGCCCTCAATTAAATACTGCTCTGTACTCTCAGCACAAACACCTGCATGTAACAGTCTGATTTCACAGCTGTGAAATCTGTCAAACAGATCAATTTCTGGGAATTCAATCCTTTGTTTCTCATCAACACAATACTCATAAATGAAGCAAGAAGTTTCTTGCAAAAACTGGTGAGTGATTCTGTGTGGAACACATAACTGTGCACGAGCTGTCATTTGAGATAAAGTCAGAGAGCACAGATGGAGGTGGTTTGGACATGTTCAGAGGAGAGAGTGTGAATGTAGAGGTAGAGGGATGCTGAGGTTGGAACTGTCAGGCAGGAGGTCTAGAGGAAGACCAGAGAGGAGATTTATGGATGTAGTGAGAGAGGACATAAAGTTAGTTGGTGTGAGAGAGGAGGAGGCAGGTGATAGGGTTAGATGGAGACAGATGATTCGCTGTGGCGACCCCTGAAAGGGAACAGCCGAAAGGAAAAGAAGCACGAGTTGTCATTTGCAATACACTAAAATTAAAGTAAAAATACAGTAAAAAATAAAATCCAACCGCTCCAACATCGCCCGGCACTAAAGCTTGTGAATTATGATCTTAAGGAAATGAGCACAAAGGTATCTAAAAAGAAACAGATCGGTCCATCTTAAGCAGCTCATACAATGCTAAATACTGTGAAACATGAAGTCATATCAGCTGCCTAAACTTCAACCCCAGTGGGAGGTAACAAACTGAATCCTGAGCACGCCAGCAGGAATATAATGAGATGAGGTATCTGGAGGGTTTCCAGGACTACAGGCATCCACCTCTAACCCACTTCTGAAGAACTGAGGACTTTACTCTACTTACCGCTTTCCTTCATAAATCTAAAACTGTCAATCTTCAGTAACTGCATCACTTCATTTATTATATCACACAATCTCACTGTCCTACTACCCAACTACAAATATTTTTAATTAGATTAGTTAGTTTATGCTTTCATATTAAACTGCATAATCAAATCATCAAATTAGTTTGAAGGACTTCGCAGGCACTATAACAAAACAATTAATGTAACAAATAATGCTATTAAAGACCATCTCAAATCAGGTTTTCACATTGTTTGTGTCTATGTGGTGTTGCTAATATACTTTAAGACAAATCATGCAGGTTCATCAGTGAACACCACTGCTCCTCAGAACTGCAGTTTACCAGAGACAGTCCCTACAGTGCAGTTTGAAACCACCTGTTTTCTGTTACAAACATGTCATGACCAACCACGTCAAAGAGTGGAAGTTAAGCTGATAGCCTAAACTGGAGCGACTGGGTGGAGGCGGGACTTATCTGCATATTCACAGACCTGCATATACTAAAGCAAGACACTGAACTACATTCAAGTTATCTTAGGGCACAAAGACATTCTCTTCACAGGAAAAATAAGTTTTAATGTCACTTTGATGATCAGAGAGAAGTTTCAAAAGATAAAGTTATAGATATTTATTAATATTTTAATCAGTACACTGATGTTTAATGCGTAGGGTTTAGGGTTTGTGTCAAATTCAAACTAATCATACATTCAATTTAATTATATCACGTGGAACTGATCTTACTAATATAGTTACACCTCAAAGTGACTGTGTCTCTGATCATCTTGTTTCACCATTACTTCACATTGCAGGTTAGTTATATTGCTGGGTTGTCAACAGGGCAGAACAATTATCCCACTTAAACCACTAAAGAGAAATTCACAAACCTGCCGGATCGTCCTGCTTGCTCAACACACCATTAAACACAAATGAACTAGATGAAATGGCTAGCAGTATAGCCTCTGTTTTGAATAGCACACTAGATACGGTCACACTCACCAGATTAAAAAAGGCATAACAGTGATACTTACATTATAAAGGAAAAACTCGCAACCTCTAGTGTTAATATAGAAACAGCTTAATTCAGAGGTTTATACATCAGGGTGGAAAGACAGTGTGTCCTGCTATTAAAGACTCTAAAAGCCACAATGGCTGCGTACCTCCACAAACTCCAACACAAAACAAGCCACAGTTTCCATTTAATATAAGTCCATACTAACAAATAAACAAACGTCTTCTTTGCAAAATTATGCAAAGGTGTTTCACAGCAGGAGAGAGTGCAGTGCTTTACTCTCTGTTCAAGTAATCCTCCACGTATGTTTAAACACTGACGCTCCTGCCACTGTGTAACACAACAACCTGCATTCAGACTCACCAGCACTGCTGTCAGCATGTGCAGCCATTTCACACCCACAACAATCACACGACCAACATCAAACCGCTGATTTACCATCACAGCTGCTCAGTCCAGCAAAAACTCTTTCATTTTAAAGCTCAGCTACGTCTTGTACACTTAAAACACTAGCCGCAGATTAAACTTTAAACCAAACTGTCACAGGCCCCTTCTTACAACGGCAAGCAGCACGATTTTACAGAAAACCTCAGGTGTTCAATGTTTTTAAATGGCAGGAAATGACCTGTTTACATGTTTAATGACAAGCTTCCTACTAAACAAAGCTTGTACGATACACTAAAATGGCGGTTTTATTAGATTTATTAGAGATACAAGACTGAAGCTATATGCCAGAGTCAATCCTGAGGCATTCATTCCAAAAATACTAACCGCAGCTTATTTCTCGCTCCCTATAAAGTGTGCAGGCCACCATTCATCACCTGGCTTTACATTACCATCTGCACACTAGCCTCTCTGTCCTTTTAAGTGAACCAAATCCTTTACGGAAAAGATGGGCTGCAATATATTTTTAAAGAAATAATGTAGCTAATGAGTGGACTATATATTCAAGTCATGTGTTTGTTATTTAGTGATCAATCAGGACTATAAGCTCTAGGTTTTGCTAAATGAAGCTCATGGACTAGAGTGCACACTGAACAGGAAGTTCCACATGCAAGTGAAGAGTCATGAAAACCAGCTGAAAATGTCAATGACACCCAAAGAAACAAAGAGAGTTTTAATGCCTTTCATCAGAGCATTCAGACCTAACATGCAGGAAATGTTCGACAATTCATGAGTTTAGTCTAAATGGGGGACGAGAGGAAGAACGGACTCCATGTCTTTTCTTTACATTCAGAAGTCTTATGTTGTGTAGTGTTGTGTAGTGTAGTGTTGTGTAGTGTTGTGTAGTGTTGTGTAGTGTAGTGTAGTGTAGTGTAGTGTAGTGTAGTGTAGTGTTGTGTTGTGTTACTGACTGACAGTGCATTCAGAAAGCATTCAACCCCCTTCACCTTTTTCATTTTGTTGATACACACATTTATAAAATTCTGTTTTCACTTTGTCATTATGGGGTACTGAGAGTAGATATAGAAAAAAGAATTTAAATGAGGGTATGTATCATTTTTTTTCTCATTAATCTACAATTAAATGTGCTGAAGTGAAGAGCAGGAGACTTTTACTTTACTGAAGTAAAAGATGAATCTGCACATTACAGTTAACATACAACTAATATGTCCTCAAAATGACTGTTACACAATGACTGTTACACAAATTCATTGTTACAGTAATGAATTTGTGTAGTACTTACACTAACCTGTAGATATACATCATAATAATGCTTGTATTTGCTGTAAAATTATTCCTGATTTTAAGCTTTTAAAAAAATCATTAATAACTACATGACAATATTAAGAATGTGTTTTTATGTTGTTTTGGAGGTGTGGCTGGGACCCTCTTGGTTTTGGGATGAAATATTACTGGAACAGTTGTTTGGTAAGATTTGGGGCAAATACAGACAGTTCATCAAAATGCAGGTGTAATGAGGTGTAGCACTCTCAGGCAAAACAAACACTTAAAGACCAGGCAGAAATGATTTGTCTGAATGCTGTACTCACTTTGCCCTGGTTCACAAAGCCGTGTTTCTCAGCGATGCGGTTGGCCTCCTCCTCTCCCCCTGTGATGTGGACGGCCCATGTGTTAGTGTAAACCTTCTGTTCAACAGACGCTGACAGCCCCGGGGTCACCAGCATCAGCAGTGAAGTTAGTGTCAATGACGTGACACGGAGATCCATCGGAGATGATGGAAGATACCAAGGCACAAATGACTAATGTCACCAAGTCCATCAACACAGCAACCAGTGTGACTTGTGTGCGGGCCCAGCACATCTAGAGACAGAGCTGAGAATGAGAGCTGGATCCAGAACACTTCAATCACCTGAGGACAGAAAAACACGCAAGAATAAATGACTGGAAGCAGTGCAGGTCAGAAACACATGCAGCACAGCTCCTGCTGCTGGTGCTGCTGCTGGTGGCAACTGAATGCAGGGCTGCAATTAAAAGAGTCAAATAAGAAGAGACAGAGAAAACGGCACATTTAACTTCACATGATAAAGAACAGATGTACAGTTCTTTTATGCAAATGAGCAGTGACCTCCACCAATGGGAGAGCAGACTCACATGATCAGAATTGCCACAATACATTTAAGAACTGTGCTGAAGTTCTGTTCATTTTTAATTCTCTCAGTTTTATGTTAAATTAAATTAAATATGGTTACTATCCTGACTAAAGTTTAGCGACAGCAAACAGAACAAACACCACAATGAAAACAATTAAGTCGATATTATACAGAGGCAACTACTATTAAAAACTCTTGTGTAGCTTTTAAAATAAATCTCACAGGATCCTGCTGTCTGACCACTGAAGCTGAAAAACACCAGCACAGCCAGTGAGACGACTTACCCGTAACTTCCATGTTCAACCTCAAAACAAACACTACATGAAAGATTCTTGTTGACTTTAGGCTCAACATTCAATAAACTTACGCTTATGTGTTACAGAATAAAACAGCCAAACTCTGTTTAGGTGGAAGAGTGATTTAGCTTGAATATATATGAATATATAGTTATAAAATCTCACAGGCAGAAGACTTTAACCATCAAAACTCTTGCCCTTACATACTGAGCCCAGACGATCTGTTCAGGCCCTCAACGGCCTATTTCATAGTTACATAAATGCTTGTTTTTAAGTCTAGTTGGACCAAACGTTTTATTTTCAGTGTAAACAAGGAAAGCAATTGAAATAGCAAATTACATCCCATGATCTGACAAGGAAACTCATCATCTTTTGGGTTTCTTTTGACATAAATTCTGTAAAAAAACACTTATTTCCAAAACACTTTTCACTAATACTTTAGCATTTTACCAGACCCATAAATCAGCTGAATATGTTGCAGAAAAGCTTGTGCAAGTACACGCAGGCACATACGTGGCATTCTAGTGTAAAACTTTTACTAGCCTAATTCCTAACATTTAATAACAATGATACACGTACTATTGTATGCATAAACCTGCACTGCACATTTCTGAACTACAGCCATAAACATTCATTTTTAAATCAAAGAACAAAACAAAATCTAAATGTGAAATAAAAATGTAACTGACAGGATTTGTACTATATAAGACCTGTGACTGTGAGTATTTTATTGGTATATTGTAAGAGTTTTAGCATGACTAACAAGCTTTACTGTGAAGCAAATGCTTTAGGCTGTTTTGATCACCACAAATCAGTAAACATAGTCCTTAATTAAACTTTAATTTTGTACGATCATAACACCACACACTCAAACACATTTAGCTTACATTTCCAAATGCCTTCTCCTAACAAAGTGTTTCACAAATGTTAAAATAACTATACAAGAAAATATTCAAATGAAACGACTTTAAATGAAAGGGCTCGAAGAACTTTAAATGAACTTCATAAGCAACATGTAACAAAAAACTGTTTACATTCAAGTTAACTTCAAAGCAATACATTTTCACTTTACAAAAAAAACACACACAGTTTATCCCACCATCATTTTTCAGGAATGTTTTTATGTCTGTAACAATTATCTTTATCAGGGCAGGAGACACAAAACAATCAGAAAATACTCACTTGAGCGCGAGGGTCTGTATATGTCTGTGCTGAGTGAGAAGTGTGTAACTTTCCTGACAGCCATTTAAAGCTGTTCTGACCCTGATTTTAAAGTACACCCACATTCATGACATCACTATATGCTTAACAACAGGGAGAGGAAATCTGCATAGAGAGATCTGACCGTGGGTCTGAAGACATTACAGACCTGAAGAAACACAAGACAAGCCGTGGGACAGTTTCACTCGCTGTTAAAGAAAACAGTTTCTTCACAGTTTCTTACAGGCAGACATATTCACGTGGGTAATGAAATCTATTTTTCAGCTCAAAACACGAGTAAAAGCTTTTTTCCCTCAATAAGACACATTGTGTTTCCTGGCAAGAACAGCATAACACTGGGACTTTTAATGGTGGAAACATTAGTCTCATGACTATTAAAAAAACAAACACATGGTCAATTTAACTTGACCTTGTTCCAGGATAAGAAACGACAAACTTTAGCCATCCAATAGCATATTTCATTTACAGGTGTTGATTTATAGGATTATTACACTGTTGAATGCCACAACAACAAAAACAATACAATATCAATAGATATTTATTCTAATCCAATAGTGAAATACAATAGAATTGTAAGTTAACTCAAAACAGATCATATACAGTGGCCACAAAACATCTGGGCACCCAAACGACATTTAAACTGTAGAAATTTCCCTGCATTAAATAATAAAACATAAAACCCAGTGACCAAAAGACATCAGACACTAACTAACATAACCAGTATCTCTTCTATCACTCATTTTGCGCCGGTTTTATTCTATTACAATGTGTCTTTAGTGGACTTATGAAGTTATAATACAGTGTAAACACTACACCACTCTTATTCTTAATATTACAGTTATCTCATTCTAAACCAAACAAACTTCTTTTTGCAAAACCTAAATAACGTGTTTGTGCA
>JAZGTK010017506.1:0-12247 GCA_036877625.1 Ambastaia sidthimunki
CCCAAGTATACAACCCTGACACACTATAAGGAAACAGGACCTTTTGTCTTTTGGCCTCTCTCTCAGTTTTTTCCCAAAAGTTGTTTTCCAGGAACAAAAAGCATGTGTCTATTACATGTCTAGAACATTGGCAATCTTTCAAATAATGAGGTTCTAACCCTACCTGTCTTCTATCGATGGAGGCTTTTATATGTTGGGTGACATATCTGCAAGGCTATGGCGTGTGTATGCGTGTCCAGATATTAGCACAGCACCATGTGTTGGGATGAGGGGTGTTGCACATTTGAGATTATGATATATAGCCCTGTCTGTCAGGTGTAGCAGTGGCTTGCAAGCAGATCGAGGGAAAATTCCACTTAATGTCAAAGCAGATGAACATAAATGAAGCCCAGAGCGGACGTAAGCCCCTGGACACATGCCTCTGAAGGACATTGGCGGCCCTATCGAGGTGTTTCTGTGAAAGACAGTCCAGATTTGGGTGGCCGTGAAGACTGGCAGCTACTGTAGAAGAGTGCTGGCACAATTTAGACAAAGTATTAACAGAAATGGAGTGGGCTGAGGGGTGAGGAGAGGTGTTGACAGGATATGGATGTGTGTGTGGGTGTGAGAGGGTGGTTAAACAGAAGATGAAGCCAACAGCCATCACATAAATTATAACCTGCTTGTATGCTAACCTGACCCTAGAATGGGTTTTGCAGCCTGTCAATCCATTTGTCGTTTTGTTGCTAAATGGCAACAGATTAATGTTACCCTCCTGCTCTCTCTTTCTCTCTCTCTCTGTTTCACACACACTTTTTTTGCTACCTCATTGGCTCTTTTTTTTGCTCTGTTCCAAAACTTGGTAAGCTCCCTGCACAGGCAGCATTATAGAGAAGGCAATTCAACAACAAGCTCAGTGGAAAACATACAAGAGGGTGTCCAAATTGAGAGGAATATCATAATTTTCAATATTATAAAAGAAAAAAAAATTACTTTGCATGACACATGGAGTGCTGCCTTTGAAGAGCATTCCAAATCAGTAACTTCCAAATCGGATCCATTTCGGTCAAGATGCTGCCTGGACCGAGTTTGAAACAAAGCTTATTTGTTGACTTTTATCCCACTACTATGGCTTAGTCTAATTTTTCGTAATATTGTAATATTTTCAACAAATTCTTGCTCGAAAATAATGGCTGTTTGCATAAACCACATCAATAATAAAGGAAAACAAAGGAAACACAAACTTCCCATCAGCAAAATCAATCACCCGGCATCTTACCTCCATCAAATGTCTGTCACCACGACTTGATGTATGCGACTTTTTAAAGTGTCACAGCAGCTGAAAACAGACCACAATGTGTTAGCAACTTGTCTCCAGGTGTAATGAGGGTGTTGCGGATCTGGCTGCGAGTATCAGAATAACATCAGACAAACGGCTCCTGTCACTCTGCCACCTGACAAATGACTCCACGCTCCGCTGCAACACTGATAGCTTTTACACACCCTCAGTAAATCGCCGCTAGTGCCAGACGTCAAGAAGGAGGAACGGTATTGGCTGAGGAATACAGAGGTGTTATTGGAAATCTAAATTAAGGAAGCTATATGAAAAATGACTTGTGTCAAAGCTGTGGCCTGGTGGTTAGCATAGATGCTTTGACATGTTGAGCTGTGACGTTGAGGCGACATTTCTCCATCTTGTTCACTCCCTCTCTTCTTACCTATTATTTTTTTCTTCAAACAATAGGAGAAAAACATATTTATTACTTTTTGAGTGAAGCTTAACTATATAAGAAAAAGATAACTGCTTGGCCTCCAGTTGGGCTGGAGGAGAGTATAGAAACATGGCCTTTTTAGCAGCTAGTTTTGGATTCGTTATGTGAGTAGCACAACACTAGTTAACATGTCAACAGCCACCACCAAACCACTAAACATTTATTACTCTGATGGCATTTAATATTCGTATTGATTCATATTTTATATTTTCATATTGATTTTATATTTCTCATATACAGAATTTAAACCTTATTTGCAGTATAATTAATTCCCAAATACTATTATTTCCTTTTATTAGTCCTATTTACATTATTGCCATACTATTTTAACACTATAATGTAAGTGCTATATGTTCTAAACAGTGACAATCATTCCATTAAATCTTTGTTGACTCTCTTCACCTGTATTTCTCTCTTGTCAAATACACACACGTACCACATCCAGTCTTTAAAATGAGCTGTCCACCTGCCAGTCAGCAATGAAGCTGCTACGCAGTATCACACAGAGATGCAATGTTGTGAGTCCTTTATACACAACATGACAGTATAACACACACACACAAACCCAGAACTGAGGAAAGCTGTGTCCTTCATTGTGTAAAATGAAGCCATGTCTACATTCATGTTTTCTCAACCTCTGTCTTTCTTTACCCCTAACATCTGTCTCCCATGGCACACACAGACATATTCTTGCTCCAGGACACAGTTTGAAGGTCTCTGAAGACCACAGAACTCCCTGAGAGGTGTCCCTGTTCCCCTTGTCTTCAATTTGTGTCTGCAGGCTGACACTGGTGTGTATTGGGAGCAGGCGTAAGTCCCCACAAGAGTCGGGCCCCAGCCTCATTTAGGATTTCACGTCTCTGTGGTAACAGTTTTGAGGGAAAAAAATAACTTTGACAGAGAAAACAGAAAGAACAAGGATTCTACAGTACTGGTTTTAACTTTATATCCAACATGAAGAAAAATATTTTAAATGTTTGGGTTCAGTTGGGGTTTTGACAACAGACAAACTGTTACATGCTGTTGTTTGGCATCAAAACACCTCTGGCCAAAATTAACTAACGTACATTTATAAGTGCACCATACAGTCAAAGCCATTTAGTGGAAGAGTTTTTGAAGCTGAGCTACTCTACCTACAGTATGATAAACAGATTTATACGTGGATAAAAGCATTACCTTCTATGCATTAAGTCCTCCAGGCATTAACATGAACATGCTGTACTTACATGCTGTACTTGTGTATTGTGGGTATCGTTTATGAACATAAAGAGCTTGAAACAGAGTTGGAAAGGATACTTCCAAAAAGGATAAATTTAAATCTTTCTAAGGCTTCTGCCTGCATGATGTCTCATAAATCTTTTCACAAGTAATATTCCACACCTGTATCAATAGCACCTAATGGCAAAGAAGTAATGCTGAGAAGAAAGATGAACTGGTTAAGGGGACATTGAGGGCTCCTGGGCTTTGGAAAACATCTGTATTGGATATATATGTTTCCTGGGTCTGACATAACTGCTTATCCAATTTCTCCATACTTTGTGTAACATCCCTCACCCTTATTGAGGAAGCAAAGAGAAGGATCTCCAGGGCTTCCTTCTTTTTACCTTCGGTGTTGTACCATCCTACCCCTATTCTTCAACTCCTACAGGCAGAAACCTCTGGGGAATTGATGAAGTTTCATGTTTTCCAGAGTTAACACAAACTGGGACAGGCCTGGCCAATCCAGATTCTAATAAAGCGATCTCCTATTTGTCTTTCCAGACATATGCTCTAACTGCCATCTGGAACGCGATCAATTTCTTTATCATTCTCCCAAGAAGGCCTTTAGATAGGCGGTGTGAGGCTATAAGTATTGATTAAGCCACAGGCAGCCACTCAGACACATAGTAACAAGCTAAAGGTTGCTGAATACTGAACTCTCAATGGTAACAAGACATTGTCAGGGACAACCCTATTTTATATCAGTAACTATGCTGGTACCTACCCACCCACACATCCAGGGGGATCCAATTTGTACCCAAAAGACGTGTGTTAATTTGACCTGATTTTGACAATTTTATGGATGAGAACATTAAAAATAAGATTTAATTCTTATCTGAAGGTACAATAGGGGTTTGTTATAATGTCAAAGAGGACTATGGAGAACTATGCAAGTCAATGTAGTCTCAAAACATTGCTTTTCTGTCACTGGGTTCCAATCAGACGCAACACAGCTAGTTTCCACAGCTATGTCGCTTGCCCATCATCAGATTTTGAACCAATCAGATATCAAGGTGGGCGGGACTAGACAGCGCAATGCCACCAATATGGAAACCAAAACCCAACTAGATGTCCTGCTACTTGTCACGGTTGGCTGCCATAGAAGAACTGATCAACAAGAAAGGATAAATACCACTATACAAGCACACACAAACATACATTATCCCTCTGCATAATCATCATCTACACTGAACAATGCGTGTCTGAGTCATACACAAACTCCTGGTGATTACACAAATACCTGGCAATCACAGCCAAACCACATAGATCATTTACTTCTGTACAGCATCAAGTGGACATTTTTGCATTGAGTGGTTGAAAAAGCTCTACCCTGGAGTCCTTCAACACAAGCAAAGTGTAGTGATGGCTGACTGCCAGAGGTGGCCTCCAACCTTGAGCCCTTTAAGCCTGTATGCATCTCAACCCGGAGGAGAGTGGATTGTAACTAGAAATACAGCCACAAAGACTAAAGGCAGCACATAAAAGACCTCAGTGCTTTGCCACCAGCCAAAGGGACGGCGAGATGAACCTGATAGACTCTGAATACTAATCCTGTTACCACAGCAATCAAAAGAGACCTGTCTCCCTCAATTTCTCTCTCTTTGCCTCACTCTGTATCTTTCTCTCCCTCTTTCCATCTTGCCCTCCCCATTCAGCTGCTCTATTTAAAATGGTCTCCTGACACTGACCCATAGAATAACAATCACCCGAGGCTGGTCTCGAGGACACAGTAATCGAGAAAGCAGAGGTACACATGCCACATTGCTGTCTGTAACACATTTAACTAAATAAAGGAACAGGAACTTTCAAGGTTCCTGTTGCCTTTTAGTGTATATAAAAATAATGTTTCTGAAAGAATTGACATCACTTTGCATCTGCTGCAATGGGAGCCAAATGCTATGACTGGGCAAGAGATAAATGAATACCATTAATTGGGACAAATGTAATTGGACAATTGAGTCAGAACTATGGGCTAGCACTTTGCACAGACTCTTGTGACACATTGAGCCGTGGCACACTTGTGAAAAACACACGGTTGAAAACACAATCCTTCTTAAATTTCCTGTTTCCTTAGAGATATTCCAGTTTCTATGGCTTCTATTGCCCAAGAAATGATCATCATTCAACAATCAAGAGTAATATGCAACAGTTTATATATATTTACATTGTGATTAGATCTTAGTTTAAACCTCATTAAAACAAACATAAAAAACACAGTATGTATGGAAAACAAACTTGTTTTCTGTAGGAATAAAAAGGGTCATTTGAAGTGTTGATTAGAGTTGCACTGAGGGTGGTCCTCCATCTGTTGTGTGCTCTGGCACACCCTGCCCCAGGTGGAGAGTGACATCTCTTTGTGACCCATATAATTGTCTCTTTACCACCTTGATCTCATCTCTTGAGAAAAGGAAAAGAGAGGGGGGACGAGAGAGGGTGATCTAGGGGCGAGCAAGACAGGAAACATCTGTTGTGTTGCTTTGCTTCTGATGCAAAATCATAAGCAACTACAACGCCAGCAAACCAAGAGAGGCTATCAGATATAACACAAATTCTACTCTACACTTTGGCATACTGTTATTTTTAAAGCATAGTTACAAATCTATATTCATCAACATATATAAACAGAATTTGAAATTTGATCAAATTTGATCCCAAACTAGCTAATTTAGGCAAAAAGGGATTTTTAAAAAAAACGGCAATCCATAACCTTTACCATCTCTGTTTGAAACATTAAATTGCAGGTAAGTATTTTTTTTATGTATGTTGAAGTCAAATGAAGCCAAACTGACATTTCCTCACAAATCAGGGTTTGATTAGGTTATATATTTGCCCTATAAACCAGCATTCCAGCTGGCTTATCAATACCAAGGACATTTTACATGAGAACAGAGATCCACTCTCAGTTCCCACAGGGCTTGGCTGAGAACAGAGCTGTAATTAACAGTGGTACTGCTTCATACAGGAGAACGAGGGGGGGCACACATGAGGCCCTTTACGGACCCTCAAGCTGAACCTGATTTCACACATTAATGAGGATTGTGACTGATTCAGGCTGCAGTAGTAATTGGTGTCCAATGGGAAGTGGCGTGTTCAGGTTCTTCTGCATCGGCTTGCTGCGCATTCAGCATGCATGCAAACAGCAACATTACATTAAACAAACATTTTTATCATGTTTAAAACAGCTGGAAAGCATACAGGTGCTCCGGTAACGCAATTGGTAGAGCATTGCGTTAGCAGCGCAAAGGTTGTGGGTTCGATTCCCAGGGAACATGTACTAATAAAAAATGTACACCTTGAATGAACTGTAAGTCAGTGTCAGCTAAATGTATAACTGTGATGCAGCAGCAAGATACAACAGAACCCAAGACCCTGATTTTTATTTTTTGTGAAACCTAAAATGCATTTAAAAAAATGCAATGCTTAAGGTGCAAGATGCTCCAAAACAGCGCAAAATGCGACGCAACAGCTAGCTCATCTAATTGCATAACATTGCAGCGGCTGACTTAAAGAGGTGAATATAAACCTACAGCTACTCAGAAAGGGTTTCACTCTGCAAGCTAACAGCTAAAAGCAGAGCAATCAGCACACTAACTAAAGCACTAAAACATAAAGTACATCTCACTTTTACATAATATAAAAGATGAACGTATAATCTGAGGCTCTAATACCAGACACATCTGCTTTTACCGCCATTCAGACTGAACTTCTATAGAATATAAGGAATCTTATTACAAGAAAGGCGGTTCTCGTTGCTCAGACAAGAAGGCATATGTCCATTTGATCTGAATCTGACAGTGTTTGGGACTGCAGTCTGTTCTACAAATCTCAGTGTGAAACCCAAACAAATCCCGGTCCAAATGAGTCTTCCTGCCAAAGACGGGTATGGCGTTGTGATTCAGAGTATGGAACTTTGCACTACGACAGCTTGAGGTGTGCGAGTCCTTTATATCTCAAGCCCAAGCTTGTGAACAAGCATGACCTGGAATCTGAGTCTCATTCATAAAACAGATTGCTTGGCGTACTGAGAGAGGCAAAGACCGAGTACAGTTTTAATGGCTGCTTCTCTGAGGTATGAAACATCTATTTTAGGAAACACTGAAACAACTGTACCATTTTTTGAACTTCTAATCCACAAAGGCATCGGTGGATGTAACTACATTACAGTATAATTCAAATAATATTTTAGCCCAAAATGAAATGGTTATTAATAACATGCTAAACCCATGACTGCTTTTAATGTGTGTAACATTAAAAATTTAGAAAAATTTTACTTGTTGATTTATTCTATGAAACTACAACAGAAACTTCAGGTTTCAAGAAGGATACCAAGGTATTATAAAACTACCTTGCACTATATTCTGTCTTTTGAAACCAACAATGCCTGTGTTGAAAAAAATCATTATTCAATGAAATCTGACACCCACACCAGCTCTCCTGGGTACATGAATAAATGACAATTTTTGTTTGCAGAATAAATTATTTTTAACATTAACCATCTAAAGTACAATTTCTTCCTCACAGGCAGAGAACGGTTACAGTTAGACTTCTTATATTACAGTAGCTTGACTACGGCACATTGCGTTTAAAACAGTAATTTTAAAGAGCGGGTAAAAATGGAGGACTCTGATTACAGTACAGAGAAACAGTCCATCTGAGGAGCAGCAGAAAGCAAAGAGACTTCTGAGATAACATCCCATATGAGTCATGTCTCTAAGATTACACCAAAGCCTCTTCTAAAATAATCACACAATACAGCCGGTACCCCACAGAGATATCTCTCCCTCTCTCCTTTAATCTGTCTTTCTGTATATTTCCCTGTGACTTCGTGCAAAGTCTTCAAAGTGAATATGAGAGAACAAATACAAGGAACACAGACACTTTCTTTTAGAATTTCAGAGGCTGGTTTCCTCCACCTGGCTGCGGGTTCGAAATGCGGGTAAGTGTGTGAGTACAGCGCATGTGTACTGCATCGTTTGGTGCTGCAGTGCAGTTCGACTTCGCATGAGCCCCAGCAGAACAGAGTGACTGTAATGATTAACGACGGCCCTCCATCCGGGCCGCTCTCACACAACCCAAACCTCTGTCATCCACCCGACAATAGACAAAGCGCAGTGTCGCATTTTATGACAACCTCTTCTGATCGACGCTCCTCTCGTGTGTGGAAACGGCACAAAGATGAGCCTTTCAAAGAGACAGCTTTCCCGCATGGGACGGGGATTCTGAAGGGCCCTGGTTTGAAGGTTTGGACAGGGCTCTTTCCTCCTGCTGTGTGTGAAACAGTGACGGTAGAGTCTCGATTGTGAGTGAGCGCCATCTATGGCAGACCTATGGCTGAAATGGAAGCTTAAGAAGGTTAAATTTGAATGATTTTCAGTAACACATAAACACAAGTTCCATCTAACCTCATAAATGGCGTAGTTACTGCATGCACCAGCAGGGGCAACCTAGACTCAGCTAACCTGCCAAACATTCAGAGAAGACTGATGAGCTAATCTTTGCATTTTGTTAGTTGATTGACAACACATTCACAATATAACATAAAACCTAAAACTACCCTTCAGCTGAGCCCTGGGTGAGAGTTTATTACAGCATCATGGGACAGAGAGAGAGAGAGAGAGACAGGTTATAAAACAAGACACAAAATAGGAGTGTGGTAAATTTTAAAGAACTGTAAAAAAATAGTTACCTGTTTTTTATAACACACATACTGCCTTTCTGTTTCCCTCTTTGATAGCTGCAGTCTGCTTTACCTTCTCCTGCACACATCTGTCAAACCAAATCTACAGACACCAGAGGTCAACAAAGCATTCCATTCCTGGAGGTTAGTTCTGTGAGAGCAAGCAACAAATCCAAACCAAAGAACAAGAGAACTAGTCAGTGCTCAGCTCTCTTTGTGTTTGAAGAAGTGCTTTTTTTCTGGATGCACGGGCTGTTGAAGCCATTTTGGATGAAAGAAGAGTATTTAACAATAAAATATTAAGGTCACACAATGAAGTACCATTACATGTTTTTCAACTCACTGTCAATGTGACCAAATATTGAGTTGAAAAAAGCAGCATGATCCAGGACTAACAATGCAGAAGTTTTAGTGAATACACTTTAGAAGATACACAATCTCTGAATAAAACCACAACTGTTTGATTAAAGAATCAGCAAAAAAGGCTCAAGTATGAGGCCTTGTTACCACCTACAACTTGTCTTGTATTACAAACTAGAAGGCAATATACATGCTTGGCTATTTTGTTCTGAAACTATAATATGCTTCAGAATCTGATAAAGAAAATTGAAAAAGGACACCAAAAATAAGGTTTTCCAACACTTTTCCTCAAATACACCAAAAACTCTTTTTGCCCACCCAATTTGCAATTGTCCACCAACTGCTTACTGCAGCCCCGCCCACAAGCCATGCAACGGGTTGGGCCGGAATGACTCGCCAAACCAACTTTTTAAAGCAACATTCACAGCCTGCTTGCAGCCTCCATTCACAGCTTCCTTGTCTTGGGAAATTTAAACATTGGAAAATTATACACATTCAAACATGAAAATTATGTTTTTTTTAAAATATAAGCAGGAACAAGAAGATAACTGACTTCAAAATTATCTTTAAAATGCCAGGAGAACAAACGCAAGCCCAACACCTTACTGACAGGTAAAAGCAGCAACGACCCTGATCTCACCTTCCTGGCTTCTCGGTCAAGGGGAACTGTGTGTGGTCAGGAGAAGCTGGACTCCGGTGGTCTAAACACACCCCTGCAGCTTAGATCAGCTGTGGAACCTGAACTGAGAGGCTGCTCAATCCATCTTGATGACACTTCTACTGCTTAAAACACACTAACAACAACACTGCAGCCCAGGGCACTGCCCAGCACCACTTACAAATACACACACATGGAAACAAACAGCTGCACAGCCACTATACCTGCATTTTGCCTGTCAAGCCCACAAACGCTCAAAAAGGAATGTATTTTTGAAGTCGGCATCGGCATAATTTCACAAAAACTTCACAGAGATTTCTGCAGAATTTTAGCAGATGTCCTTGTACTCAATTCCTCTATTGTATGCATGTTTATTTAATATTTTGCAGATTCTGTGTGAGCTTAACTTGAATAATACAGAACATTTGCAATACACTGAGAAAATTTCAGCTCCCTTTCACATAATTTTATGCTAAATTTATGTGTCCAAATGTTGGTTTTTAGAAATACCGGGAGGCTAGCTAACAGTTTGTGACTCTCTTGGCACAAACATACACAGAACCACACTTATTATTATGCAGAGAGGAGCGAGTTTTATTTATTCAAGGTCTCAAGTCCAAATTAAGAGACAGAGTGTGTAACCACGAAAAGTGTGTGGGCACTGAAGCTAATAAAACAAGGCAGACTAGCATCAAGTCCATCTTCTCCTATTTCGCAACAGCCTGAAAACCTCCAGCAGAGAAAGTTCTAGCAATTACGAAACAATAACAGTAACATGGGCAAATTAATTGTTGGGCATGTGGTGAAGAAAACCTGCTATTTCTGACAAGTGCAATGCAGCTATTTGAAATTACAGAAAAAAAACTTTTAATGAAATTTTTCTTTTTGTACAGATTTTTAGCCAATATTTAAAATATTTACGGTAAGCCAATAACCTGCTGGACTAAACCTGCATCTATTATGAAAGAATCTGTGGGAAATCAGTGTTTGGGAAGCTACTTTCAATTTGTGGCATGCCAGGGTCCCTGCTACTCAAATTCAAGTTATTACAACCACAATAACAGACATCTTGAAGATTAGGAAAGCCACACATTTTAATTATTGTGTACAAACATCTCATACCTTCACAAAAGCAGATTCGCATATGACTATTGAAACAGATTATCTGATAAATCGGAAGAAAAAAGTATTTTCACAATTCCCAGAAGCATACACAGAAGAATTCATTGTGTTACAGTACCAATATGTCTTACATTTCATTTACTAACAGTTCTCAAAGATTACACCTTGTCCTCATTACCCTTTCTATATGCCATTACTGATGTAGCAAACAGGGTGCCAAGTGTAAAAAGAAACAGCTGTGAATTCACATTAAAAAAGAGATTCAAAATTCCCCTCAGAGCCGGGTGAGATGTGAGAACACAGCTAATGAGATGAGAGAACTCTGAGAAACTGGATCATCAGAAAATGAAACCAAAAGGAACCTCAATAACAGCTCTTAACATTTAACACAGCATGCTACCAGTCATCTGCTGTACTACACACTAGTCATACATAGAGTTTATTAATAATACTTGGTATTCTGTATGTACATGAGTGTTTCCATAAATTGCCTTTTCTCTTTGTGTCTGTGTTTGAATATAAGGTTTACAATGACACAAATGTGTATAAAGACATGATGTGTATATCAGCATAAACATAGTTTATGGGCACACTTTTCGGTGTCCTCATGAACCAAAACGCTTAAAAACACACTAAATGGTGAATTTGTGTTAATTAAAGAAATGCCAAAAGTTTACTGTGAGAGTCAGGTTTAGCGGATAGAATATACAATTTGTTAGAATTACATCTATGGAGAGTCCTTATAAACCACATATGCAAACGTGTGTGTGTGTGTGTGTGTGTGTGAATACAGTACACATACTCTTTTAGAGATGGAAACAACATCTATTGTTAATATATAACACACAGAGATTCTTCAAAAATGCACACGGCACTTGTAATCAAAACAATGTAAAAGCATTGTAATCAAAGAGCTGTTAATATTAACATCAACTCATGCGTCCTAAACAACAAAGCATGGAGGACGTTTCTGTCTACAGAAAACTAAAGCAACACCACCCATACACAATTACAACAATTATCCTGTTAGCTACAACACAACTGTACAACTCCTCATTTATGAGAAGTAGATTTGATCTGCCTTCATCAACAACATCTCGAAAGTGTCACTCCCGGGATTTAGTCACAGGATGGAGGCTCTATGTTTACACAGGCTTGTCTTGGGATTGTCTTTGATCTACAGCTGGAAATACCATAAGCCCAAAGAAAATTACAGTGACAGTTTACTGAAACATTTTTTGACTGGTTTTCTTTACCTTTTGTCCATATACAAATATTTAATTGTAGTTAAACAAACAGTTGCAGAAAATATCTGCTGTGCATGTAACTGCAAATCTCTCATAAAAGTTACACAGAATTTAAACTCTTGCATATATTTAAATTGTGTTTTCTCCTAACATTCAAAGTAAGTCCACTGAT